>SZWC01008667.1:35598-46728 GCA_023375785.1 Penium margaritaceum
TCTCTCTCTCTCGCTCTCTCTCTCTCTCTCTCTCTCTCTCTCTCTCTCTCTCTCTCTCTCTCTCTCTTCTCTCACCTACAACAGTTCGTACTTTTGTTGACCCTTGTATCTCTGGGATGACAACCACCTCCACAACTTCACACACTGTCAAGCAAGGAAGAATCGGGTCATTGCCTCTCTCACTCTGGATGCCACGTTTTACAGAGGTGGTGGACGTGTAGAGTGAGGAAGGGTGCAAGCATCTAATCTATCTTAGACATTATAATCCTGCAGTGTTCAAATCTCCAAAAACACCAATGGCGATGGGTTTCAGGGACTTGGTGGAGGCGCAAGACGAGGGAGGCGCGCGTGCACCTCGGCTCGACTGGTGCGCACTCCATGTGTGGGGGCTGCCAGCTGCCCCTGTGAGTCTGTGACTGAAGCAGGACGAGTGAATCCCGCAAAAGGGTCGGGATCTGTAGAGGGTGAAGGAATGTTTCTCAAAGGGCGACGCAAAGGCTCGTCAAGATGCAAAACTATCTTGTCCAGACGTGCCAGCTCTCAGCTGCCAATGCAGGCGGAAGTCAAGAGATTCGCTGATAAGGTCGTCATCCACTGGAATCCTTTCTGAGCTGACGAATCTTCATTCAACAATCTTCATCCCTACCTACCACTCATCGACCGTCTCACTCTTGGATTGCAAGATGTGGTTCCTTTTTTCTTTTCCTCAGACTTGCTCTCACACTGTTAGTGTGCACAAGTACACGGAAACAAAAGAAGAACAAGACGTGTGCAACACGTGGTTCTTCTGTGAACGGTGTTCTTCATCAAAACGTCCCGCCATTCACCCCCTGCCTATCGCCTTATCCCAATCAAAACCCCACTCTCCTCTATGTCTTGCTTGTTTCTCCACCTGCTTCATTCTGCTACAGAAATATTTGTCTTTACATTGTGCCGGTCAGGGGCGGCCTTGCACGCTTTCCTCCTATATCAATGAAACACTTTGCATTGTCTTTGCCCTGCAACCATCCTCATCTTTGTTGTTCTCCTCTGATGCCCACCTGACTTTACTCCTCTCAACCCCGGACCTCCTCCTCCTCCTCCTCCTCCTCCTCCTTATCCTCAGGCCCCGCTCCCTCCCCCCTCCACCCCTTTCGTCTTGCTTGTCGTCCTCGTCACTGTCCTCTTCCATTTTCCTTTTTTCCACCTACAAAATCCCTTTCCCAACAATGTTTTGCTGTTCTCACAGGTGGACTACCCTGACCGAAATCGACCCATGGAGTTGGGCAGTCACGCTCCAGACCTGTCACTTTTGTTCCTTCCTCACGATGACTACTTGTGTTTTCGGTGTGCTTGAGGTGGCACATGTCGCATGTGCTCCTCATGGGAGGAGGAGTAGACAGAACATGGGATAATACCGTACTGGCTTGGACAAAGGTGCTCCGCCTGTTGTGTTTTGGTTCAATGCCTTCTCAAAATCACGGCTTAATGACTCGTTCACTACCACGAAAGTTGTCACCACGCCCATAGAGGNCTCCTCCTCCTCCTCCTCCTCCTCCTCCTCCTCCTCCTCATCCTCAGGCCCCGCCCCCTCCCCCCTCCACCCCTTTCGTCCTGCTTGTCGTCCTCGTCACTGTCCTCTTCCGTTTTCCTCTTTTCCACCTACAAAATCCCTTTGCTGACAATGTTTTGCTGTTCTCACAGGTGGACTACCCTGACCGAAATCGACCCATGGAGTTGGGCAATCACGCTCCAGACCTCTCACTTTTGTTCCTTCCTCACGATGACTACTTGTGTTTTCGGTGTGCTTGAGGTGGCACATGCCGCATGTGCTCCTCATGGGAGGAGCAGTAGACATGGGAGGAGCAGTAGACAGAACATGGATAGTAGTGCCAGAAGGGAGAGGAGAAGGGGCATGGCTTTAAGGCTCAAGAAGACTTCACAAATGGAGAGCAACAGAAAAGACGAAGTGGAGCTTTGAGAGTTGATGTATGTGATGTATTGTCCTGTTTCTGGCAGGTCACAAGAAGTTAATGAATTCCTGTGTGCTGTTTAGGAAGAATCCATCCACATGGAAGATTCGTTGACTATGATGAGCTGATGATGTATGATGAGCTTGTTCGACAAGGCTTGTGATTCACACGTAATGCATATGTATTGTGCCAGAATGAAGGGCTGGAGTGGGAAGGTCTCAAAAGGCTAAATACCTTTGTTGCTTTGAATGTCATATTGCGCAACTCGCAAGGATTGCTTCCACTTCAAGCTTTATTGTTTTTTCTAATGAGCATATTAGACCTTGTGTTTTGCTTTGGTGAGGTGATGTCTTTCCCAATAGATGGTGTAGAGAAGTGAGGCACGCATCTGATTAGTAATGGAATGTGAGACTTGCAATGCACTTGTATTGCGATGTCTTAATGAACATACCCACAAGGGGATTTGTTGTGATTTGTGACATTCTTGTACAGTCTACTGTGACCACTCGGTCGTGTCCATACTCGTGCAGATCCCTGAGGAGGGCCCTGGTGACGCCGGTGCGACGACTAGCGGCGGACTACCAGCTTGGAGGTGGCCGACTACCGTTCCAGAGCCCCGGACACTGCCGGGACTCCCTGCTGTTTTTTCTGCAGCTTGCAGGAGTCCTTTCGGCGGACTGGCCATGAGCCCGATTTGAATGTTTTTGCATTGCGTGTCCACCGTTTGATGATGGATGCATGCATGTGACCAGTCGTAGCGTCCGTCTTGTGATCATGCACGTCTAGGTTCAGACGGTGTAGCATTCTGACATGTGTGCGCAGAGTTATGGCCAAAACAGTGGTTTTGGGCCGGTTTTAGGACAGCTAAGGGTGTTAAATCGAGATCGAGACAAGAAATCTCGATCTCGAAGTCGGTCTCGAACCTTTCGGTACGAGATGTCTCGTCCCGTCGGTCAAGACCGAGAAATTCTCGATCTCGTACCGAAGTGCACATGGCGGGTCTCGATCTCGTACCGATCTCGACCTCGTTGTGCGACGTTTCGAACTTGCACTCGTGAGGGCACGTTCCGAGAGGTACTTTTCTTGACCGTGGTGATGAAAGGACGGTGGAAGGTTGCGTGGGAGTCGTGACCACCGCATTTTGTCAAAATATCGCTAATGTGGCGCATGAATGGATCATACCACATAGAGAATGAGACAAATTGCCAGTCCGTGCGGAGAATAGACGTGTAGGAGATGCGATTAAAAATCGATCTGCAAAAGAGACGTCAAAGTCGTGCTCATTCAATGTATCCGCCTCATATTCATCCTGGTTTACTCGAAGAAAGTTACAAGGTTTGGCGGTAGAAAATTTAGTATTCGCAAACCATTAAAGTGATTCTACAATGTGTGTCTTCTCACTTATCTACGTACCGATCCTACAACCTTCACATATAACAGTCTTGGCACACGTGGCAGGTCCACAAAAAAATGCGAGAATGACATTGCGGTACGAGATTCTCGTCTCGATCTCGCATGACATGTGACTTGTCTCGGTCTCGTCTCGTCTCGCTCGAGACAATTCGAGATTGTCTCGTGTCATGCGGTACGAGACAACGAGACGAGACAAAATCGAGACAATCGAGATCGAGACCGGTCTCGATCTCGATTTAACAGCCTTAAGGACAGCTCTTGGACCGCCGCGTGCGACACCCGCTGTGCTGTGGCAGGAATTTATGCCATGGACCTGTCATTCGTCATTTCTCTCTGCAAATGCTATTGAAGCATTCAGACATTTTGCCTTGTGTCCCCTAGCCAAACTCTTGCTGTTGCGTGCACGACTTGTGACTGTCGTCACCGTCTGATCAGGCACTGACGCCTAGTCAACAGGAGTGCTGCTAGGAAGCTTCTTTGCATCTTCTCATGGTATCAGAACAGTGAGATAGTTCTCACTGAGATGCGCAACAGAGACGCAGCAGAGCAGCAGCAGTGAGAGTCACTGCTGCAGCAAATCAACTGGGGCCTGTCAAAGACAGCCAGTCGCCGTCGACGCAGTCCACACCCACCACGTGAGACCGTAGCAGCGGCGTTGCCACTGTGCCAGCAACAGCATAGCAGCAGAGCAGCATCAGCAGCAGCAGTGGCAGCAGTAGCGTCGTAGTAGCAGCTACAACAGCGCGTGGCGGCTGTAGCGAGTGCAGCCGCCGTCCGCAGTCGCAACGGCGGTCGCGGCAATAGCAGCGCAGCGGCAGCAGCAGCAGCGGTGGCAACAGCAGCACAGCAACAGCAGCGGCAGCCGCTACGACAGCAGCAGAGCAGCAGCAGCTGTAGCAACAACAGCGTAGCAGCTGCAGCAGCAGCAGCGCGTGGCGGCGGCAGCGAGCAACAGCCGCAGAGCGCAGTAGCAGCAGCGGCATTGCGCAGCTGCTGCTGCCACTGCTGCGCACGCAGCCACACAGCTGCTGCTGCAGCTGACAGCAGAGTTGCAGCAGCAGCTGAGCGGAAGCTGGTGCGCAGGTTCTGCGCAGCCGCCGCGGACGGCTGCACGCTCGCGCAGAACCGCGAGAGAAAAAAAAGGGGGGGTTCAAGCTGACGTCAGTATTTTTGCTTGCTGACGTCATGAGGTCGTGTTGACGTCAGCAACCACTTGCTAACGTCAGCACCATACTTAGCCAAGTTTTTGGCCGGATAGTAAAAACTTGCCATCATCTCAACTTCTCGAGAAACGCTATTGCTTTTCCAATCCGACAAACCTGACTTGTCGACCCATACTGAGAGGCGACATGAACTCGTCAGACAACAAGGGGAAGGGGACAGGTGACCCCTCCTCCTCTTCTTCTGGGGTCCTGAGCCCACGCTCGCAGGCCATTGAGGATGTGCGGAGCCAGCAGGATGAGATGCGTCGCCTACAGCGGGAGCAGACTGATGCCATCCGCACGCTGACTAAGCTTCTGCGTGCCTAGTCCACGGTCCCACGGCAGGTTTCCAAGGGAGCTGCTGGCGTCGCGGTCTCTACACAGCAGTCGGCTCAGGCACCCGTGACATGAGCTAGACCTAACCCACCACCTCCTAGCCTCCTAGATGATGATCCATTCATGCCATGCATGACAGGCGACTCACCGGATCTTGAGATTCGAGTTCTTCAGGAGCGCCTCCGTCAGCTGTAGACGGGCACCAGATCTCCTCGGTTTTCTCAATACGATCGTCACCCGACTATCCCGGTGACTATCCCCTTCTAGGAGTCTTCCCCGTCCCTCGTCCTCCTCGGCCTGCGGTTGCTCTCCCCACGGAGCGGCAACCCAAGGGTTTTGAGAGAGCACCTCCATGGTACATCAGTGAGGACGGCTTCGACTGCTAGGAGATCCTCTTTCACGTTTGGGCTACTTCAGAGGGAGTGTGGCCCTACTACCACAGCCCTTATCAGCCTACAGACCCAGCACAGGTGCTGACAGCAGCTTGGGCGATGCGCGGAATCCTCTATGCCATGCCACGCGAGACCGTCGTCGATTTCTGCCCCTTCCTTGGCGAGGCCGGCACAGGCACCGGTGCCGATCCACGAGGAGGTTGGGATCTGGCCTTGTCCCTACTGGCTGCAGAGACGCACGCCACTTGTGCAGCACACATTCTTGCCTTCCACTCTCTCCGTCAGGGGCCTGCAGAGCCTGTAGCCGATTACTGGCGACACGCCATGCGCATCTACACGCGCCTTGGGACCTCAAGAGGCACACAGCTGTGGACGCTCCGTACGATGATGCTCGGAGTTCGCCTTGAGTACACTGAAATCTTCACACGGTACAGCGTCGCTGTCCTCGAGCCCTTCTCAGCCACTCTACACCTTCTCCCTTGGGCGGATCAGCTCTTCCTCCTGGTGACTTCAGCGCGCGAGGCAGCCGTGGCCCATCAGGAGACTTCTCTTGCTGCAGCAGTCGTCGCATCACGACCATCTTCCCTCCTGTAGTCTCCTTCTTCATCCTCCATCACGTCCTCATCATCCGCCTCCTCTTCGGCCCCGCCCACACCCACTCAGACATAGGGTGTTGCAGCAGCAACTTAGGGGAAGAAGAAGAAGGGGAAGCGTGGATCAGGTCAGCAACAGTCACAGCAACAGTCGTCATCAAGTGGTAGCAGTGGACGCTCTGTTCACTGCTACGACTGTGGATGCGCCCATCACTACACCGAGTGCCAGCAGCCGCTCGACTGGGCGCGGATTACTCGTGGGCTCCAGGCTGCACACGCCCTCCGTTCCACGTCCAGCACATCATCCTCGCCTTCCTCCAGACGCGTGGCGGCCACGACTGCAGCTATTCCCGCTTCCTCACCGGCGAGTAGCAGTGATCCGGACCCACGCGACCGCACCATCTCTGAGCTCCGACACCTTCTGGCGTTCCGCTTTTAGGGAGGTGCGAGTGTGTTGTCCTCGTCAGGTGGTCCACAGACTGTCTATCTGTTCGTTCCTGTGGGTCGTGACGACGCGTGTGGGGGAGCACAGTCAGCATGTGATGATGATGGGCCTCACTACACCGATTGGGTTCATGAGTCTCATCTTTGTGCCCTGTGTCGTTCCTCCCCACTGACGGCTCAGCGTCCCTCTGATGCCGAGTGTTCCATTGCCCATTGTACAGTGACGTCCACCAGTCGTGACTCCGGTGGCACTTGGATCATCGATTTCGGTGCCACTCATCACATGACGTTTCGTCCTAGTGATTTTGTTGTTCTCGGTCCTGTCACGTCTGTCCGTTCCGTCCGTACAGGCTCTGGTCGGTCCTTGCCAGTCCATGGTGTTGGGGTTGTATGTTTCGACGGTCCGTCTGGCCCCTTGTACCTTTTCGACGTGTTGTTTGTGCCTGATCTTGAGCTCAGCCTACTTTCTGTGCGTGCCTGCACACTGATGGGTCCCTCCGTGGAGCATACCGCAGGCTCAGCAACTGTGGCTGCTACTGACACTCGCAGCGTTGTCCTTCGTGCCTCAGTCGTAGATGATCTGTATCGCGTCTCTCGGACCTCCTCCCCTTGCTCTCCTTCCTCCTCCGGTCAAGTCTTTGTCACTGGTGTTCTGTCTCTAGAATACCAGCGGTTGCTTCATCGTCGTCTGTGTCCAGTGGGCTCCGATACTGTGTCGAAGCTCATTCGGACACAGCCAGCTCTCGGTCTTGATGCAGCTTCCTTCGCGAAGTCACCCAAGACCGACTGTCTCTTTTGCGCTCAGGGGAAGATGCATCGATGGACGTACCCTGACTCTCGTTCCCGAGCGCTTCGGCCTCTCGAGTTAGTTCACTCAGACCTTCTCGGTCCTCTTCCGGTCGAGTTCACCTATCTGATCAGGGCCGGTATGTTCTGACTCTGACTGATGGCTTTACCCGGATGCGGTGGGTCTACAGCTTGTGTCAGAAGAGCGACGCCGCCCTTGCGGTTCGACTCTGGCTAGTGATGGCTGAGCGTCAGTCACGTCACACGCTACATAAATTCCGCTCGGATCGCGGCGGTGAGTTCCTTGGCGAGATGGACGGCTTCTTTCCTGAGCACGGGATTTTTCACCAGGTCTCCACTCCTGCTACCCCTCAGGAGAACAGTGTTTCCGAGCGCTGGAACCGCACCATGGAGGATGCGGTTCGCGCTATGCGGTCTGAGTGCGGTCTCCCTGAGTCCTTTGCCTTTGAGGGTTTTGCCTACGTGACTTGGGTCTGAAACCGCCTCCTGCACGGTCTGCTTCCGGACCATATTACACCGTATGAGCTCTGGTTTGGACACCGTGCTGACCTTCGTCTCACTCGCGTCTGGGGATCCCTGGCCTCCGTGTGGTACACCGAGGACCAGTAGGGGTCCAAGGTCTCACCTCGGGGCCGCTTGTGTGTCTTCGTAGGCATTTCTCCGCGGTCGAAGGCTTGGCGCTTCTGGGATCCTACTCGTCGTCGCATCATTGAGTCATGCGACGCGCTCTTTTTCGAGTCTCTCACCTACCGTGACCTGACTTCCATCACGTCACTCTCCGCCACACATGTTCCTACCTGTGAGGGTTCTTGGCGGATGGGGAAGACTTCTATGCCAGCGAGCACCTCTCACGAGGCTGATGTGTCCATTCGAGCCCCCTTCATCTCTCGGTCTCTGGCCCTTGATGACCCGGCGATCATCACCGTCGGTCTAGAGACCTCGCCCGTAGAGCCTATTTTACGCCCCACAGGTGCCCCTGCTTCTGTTCCCGTGCCTACTTCTACGCCATTACCTGCGTCTGCTGGCACTCCTGTTTCTTTGTCTGGTCCAGTCTCGCCTAC
This sequence comes from Penium margaritaceum, assembly GCA_023375785.1. Classification (NCBI taxonomy): domain Eukaryota; kingdom Viridiplantae; phylum Streptophyta; class Zygnematophyceae; order Desmidiales; family Peniaceae; genus Penium; species Penium margaritaceum. The sequence continues at coordinate 43,799 of SZWC01008667.1, forward strand.
TCCCGTACTTGCGTCTGCTGGCACTCCTACCTCTGCGTCAGGTCCATTCTTGCCTGTTCCTGCTCTCACACCCAGCCCCGTGTCCCCCACAGACGCATCTCCTCGCACGGCATCGCCGGCTGCCTTGCCTCAGCCCCCACCAGCTGTGGTCGTGCCTGTCCCTGAGCCTGAGGTGCACCCCTCGAGCTCAGGTTACTCCCATGAGCCCGGTGGCCGTCTTCGACCACTGGTCTCCGGAGCTCAGCGAGCGGCGGGCCCGCACCTAGGCGCCCCTCTCGCAGCATCGTGACTGGTGACCCCGGCACAAAGGCCCTAGGCCTGAGTGTCTGCACTAAGCTCACAGAGGGACATCCAGCGTGTCCCGTACGGCACGATCTCGTCACTCGCGAGTTCCATATCGCTTGTGATGCAGCAGCTGATCTTGTAGTCGTCAGGCCTAGCACTGAGGCGTGTGCCCTTGCCACGCAGAGCTCTCCCTCTGTGGCACCCGACCCGGGCACCCTGAGGGATGCTCTCTCATCATCGAATGCTGATGCTTGGCACGTTGCCTGCGGGGATGAGCTTCGAGCTATTCAAGAGCATAGAGTCTACGAGCTTGTCGACCTTCCGCCTGGGAGGAAGGCTATTCAGGTCAAGTGGGTCTTTCGCAAGAAAGTGAAGCCGGATGGTGTTGTGCTTTGTGCCGTTCCTGTACAGTTTATTGTGACCACTCGGCCGTGTCCATACTCGTGCAAGATCCCTGAGGCAGGCGGCCTTGGTGACACCGGCACGACGACAGGCGGAGGACTACCCGCCTGGAGCTGACTGACCACTGTTCCAGAGTCCCAGATGTCACCGGGACTCCTTGCTGTGTCTTCTACGTCTTGCAGGCGCCTTTCGGCGGACTAGGCATGAGGCCCATTTGCATGTTTTTGCATTGTATACTCGCTGTCAGTAGATGGATGCATGCATGTGACCAGTCGATGCGTCCGTCTTTTGATTCTGCACGTCTAGGTTCAGACGGCGTAGGATTCTGACATGTGTGCGCAGAGTTACGGCCAAAACAATGGTTTTCGGCCGGTTTTAGGACAGCTCTTGGACTGCCGCGTGCGACACCCGCCGTGCGCCGCGGCAAGTATTTATGCCCTGGACCTGTCAGTTGTCATTTCTCTCTGCATATGCTATATTGAAGCATTCTGACACTGTGCCTTGTGTCTCCTAGCCAAACCCTTGCCGTTGTGTGTACGACCTGTGACTGTCGTCACCGTCTGACCAGGCACTGACGCCCGGTCAACGGCTGTGTTGCTAGGAAGCTTCCACGCACTTTCTCATGGTATCAGNTTGGGCCGGTTTTAGGACAGCTCTTGGACTGCCGCGTGCGACACCCGCCGTGCGCCGCGGCAGGTATTTATGCCCTGGACCTGTCAGTTGTCATTTCTCTCTGCATATGCTATATTGAAGCATTCTGACACTGTGCCTTGTGTCTCCTAGCCAAACCCTTGCCGTTGTGTGTACGACCTGTGACTGTCGTCACCGTCTGACCAGGGCACTGACGCCCGGTCAATGGCTGTGTTGCTAGGAAGCTTCCACGCACTTTCTCATGGTATCAGAGCAGTGAGACAGTTCTCACTGAGCTGCGCAGCAGAGACGCAGCAGAGCAGCAGCAGTGAGAGTCACCGCTGCAGCAGACCTTCTGGGACCTGTTGGAGACGGCCGGTCGCCGTCCACGTACGCCACCCACCACGTGAGATCGCAGCCGCTGAGGCAGCAGCAGCGACGCGTGTGTGGCGGCTGCGGTGCGTTGCAGCCGCCCCTCCCTCCACAGCCGCAGCAGCAGAGCAGCAGCAGCAGAGGCGGCGGCGGCAGCAGCGCAGCAGCAGCGGCCGCCACAGCAGCGTGGCAGCAGCGGCGGCAGCAGCAGCGCAGCAGCAGCGTCGGCAGCAGCGTCGGCAGCAGTAGCGCAGCAGCGGCAGCGGCACAGCAGCAGCAGCGGCAGTCGCGGCGGCAGCAGCAGCGCAGCCGCTGCTGCCACCGCTGCACACGCAGCTACGCAGCTGCTGCTGCAGCTGACAGCACAGCTGCAGCAGCAGCTGGGCGGAAGCTGCTGCGTAGCTTCCGCGGAGCTGCCGCGCGCCACCGCGCAGCGGCAGAACTGACACAAAAAAAAAGGAAGGGGACGAGCTGACGTCAGCACTGTTGATTGCTGACGTCATCAAGTCGTGCTGACGTCAGCAACCACTTGCTGACGTCAGCATTACACTTAGCCAAATTTTCACCCGGAAAGTCAAAAGTTGCCAGCGTTTCAACTCCCCGAGAAACGCAGACGGTTTTGAAATCCGGCAAACTTGACCTGTCGTCCCATAGTGAGCGGCGACATGAGTTCGCCCGACGACAAGGACAAGGGACCAGGTGATCCCTCCTCCTCTTCTTCAGGAGTCTTGAGCCCTCGCTCGTAGGCCATTGAGGACCTGCGCAGCCAGTAGGAGGAGATGCGTGGTCTGCAGCGAGAGCAGACTGACGCGATCCGCACGCTGATTGAGCTCCTACGTGCTCAGTCCACGGCTCCTCCGCGGACTTCTGAGGGAGCTGCCGGCGTTGCGGCCTCCACCCAGTACTCGGCTCGGGTGCCCGTGACAGGTGCCCCGCCTGCTTCACCTCCTGGTGTGGTTTCCCCACCACCTGCGGACCTCCTTGACGACGAGCCATTCATGCCAGGCTTCGAGGATGACTCCCAGGAGCGGGAGATTCGTCACCTACAGGAGCACCTCCGTCAGCTGCAGGCGGGTATCCGACCTCCACCCGTGTCCCCGAAACGACCGTCACCTGACTTCCCCGGTGATCACCCCCTTCCAGGAGTCTTCCCCGTCTCTCGCCCTCCTCAGCCTGCGGTTGCTCTCCCCACGGAGCGGCAGCCAAAGGACTTTGAGGCACCACCTCCACGGTACATCAGC
>SZWC01008667.1:84676-106549 GCA_023375785.1 Penium margaritaceum
AATTACACTCGGGGTTTAGGGTTTTATTTTTACGCGGGCTCCTGTTGGGCCCCGCGGCAGCGGGGCCCAACAGGTTCCCTTTCAACGCATGGGGTGTTTCGGACCCCCCACCCAAAAATATCGCAAACCTTTGGGAGAAAAGTCGCAAACCCCTCAATAGAGGGGTTTGTGATTTTTCTCTCATGTTGACGACGTCAGCATGTTGTCGCTGGATGGCATGCGGCGTCAACATAGCGCGTACATTCGGATATAGCTTATTTTTTTGCGTGCTCGCTGGATATAGCATTGATAAAGAAGCGAAAAGTTCCGAAATTGGATATGGCGTAGTTAATGTGCGAAACGTGGACATGGCGATAGATATCGAGAATTCTGTGGGTATATGGTCACTCCCCCGAATACTATTCCTGAAGCCTAGATATTCATCAGGAGAAGGGGGTAAAACATGATTTGGGAATTTGAGACGCTTGAACAATTTATAATCAACGGTAAGTGTCCTTAGATGACAATTGTCTAGTTTGTGAAGCACATTTACACCATGTCCAGGATGAGAATGAAGCATATGTTGGGTCATTGGTGCTCGAGCCCAGCAATGCACGTAGGTCGTATCGTGAGTGGCTGGTTTGAGAACATCAAGGAGCGAATTCATAAAGATCCAGCACGGTCTAAAAGTCGACCAACTAATATCGAGACAACGATATTTTTCGCGATACTTTTTCTTTCAAGAAGGTGGTCGAAGTTTTCCGAGGCGTCGAGAACAGAGCATTTTCGAACGAGGCTATCAGCTAAAATGCCCTCGACCAGATGACATACAAATCCAGAACGTGGTGTGCCATGAAAGTAATGACGAAAATGTCCACGCACAAGTATTACGGACTCATGTACGCCGCGTACCTGAAAAGATGCAAGGAAGCTTCCTAGCAACACTCATGTTGACCAGGCGTCAGTGCGTGATCAGACGGTGACGACAGTCACAAGTCGTGCACGCAACGGCAAGAGTTTGGCTAGGGGACACAAGGCAAAGTGTGTGAATGCTTCAATAGCATTTGCAGAGAGAAATGACAAATGACAGGTCTAGCATAAATACGTGCCGCGGCGCACAGCGGGTGTCGCATGCAGCGGTCCAAGAGTTGTCCTTAAACCGGCCCAAAACCACTGTTTTGGCCATAACTCTGCGCACACATGTCAGAATGCTACGTCGTCTAAACCTAGACGTGCAGGATCACAAGACGGACGCTACGACTGGTCACATGCATGCATCCATCATCAGACGGTGGACACGCAGTACAAAAACATACAAATCAGGCTCATGGCCAGTCCGCCGAAAAACTCCTGCAAGCTGCAAAAAAAATGGCAAGAAGTCCCGGCAGTATCCAGGGCTCTAGAACGGTAGTCGGCCAGCTCCAAGCTGGTAGTCCGCCGCCAGTCGTCGCATTGGTGTCACCAGGGCCGACCTCAGGGATCTATACGAGTATGGACACGGCCGAGTGGTCACAGTAGATTGTACAAGAACGTCACAAATCACAACACTCCCCCATGACCCGATGGTACGCATGTCCATACACGTGCAGCACTGGGACAAGTACAATAGTGTGTGTAAAACAGTTGGGACACGGACACATCCCACACTCAACCACTCTCAGGCATGGGGCGAAGCCCAATAGAACGAATGGCCACCAGGAACTTTTCGCGAGCTAGTGCCTTTGTCAAGAAATCAGCACGCTACATGTCAGTGCCAACCCACATGACGGAGATCACATGTCGCTCCACCACATCATGCACAAAGTGATGCGCAACCGCAATGTGCTTCGTGCGAGCGTGAAAGACACCAGAGTTCTTCGTAATGGCGAGAGCACTCTGGTTATCACAACGAAGCACAATGGCGGGTACTGGCTGACCAAGCTCAAGAAACAGGCGCTGCATCCAAACCGCCTCAGCAGCCCCTGCGCCCAAAGCAACGTACTCTGCCTGCGACGAGCTACGTGCGATGCAGTCCTGCTTCCCACTACGCCAAGACAGAGCGGTACCGCCGAACACGAACACGTAGCCAGTACGGCTGCGTCCATTTGGGCTCCAGGCCCAGTCGCTGTCAGTGTAGCCGTCAAGGACCATCGAACACTACCAACGAAAGCAGAGTCCGAGGTACGGCGTCGAGACCACGTACCGCACCACTCCACAGCCGCATGAAGGGCTCTGGCACGTGGAGCTTGCGAGAACTGAGCGAGGAGGTTGACAGCAAAAGCGATGTCGGGACGTGTGGTAGTGGCTAGGTACATCAGAGATCCGATGAGACAGAGGTACAAGGTCACGTCCACTGTCTCCCCGAGCTGTGAGGGATCATCCACCTTCAAGGCATCCTGCCCATCAGGTATAAGAGGTGTGGAAGCGGTGGGCACTGCACCAAGGAGGTCGCTGAAACGCTCCCCCACGACTCGTGCGTATCGGGCCTGATGCAGCAACAGTGTCCGACGCGTGCGATCTCGCACGATCTCCATACAAAGAAACACCGCTGCAGGACCAAGGTCCTTCATCCTGTATGTAATCTGAAGGACAGCCTCGGCCTCCTTCACGGCTTCCAGGGACGGAGACGCGATCAGAAGGTCATCGACATAGACCAGGATGGCGGTGAACCGCTAGGGTGTCGGTAGGATGAAGAGAGAGGGATCTGCCTCGCTTTGTACATATGTCGCACGAGTCAAAGTGCCGGTGATCTCCCGGTTCCAACATCGTGGAGACTGCTTGAGGCCGTACAAGGACTTGCGCAAGCGCCAGACCTTGTCACCATCCTCAAAGCTTGGTGGCTGAGCCACGTAAATCTCCTCATCCAGAGAGCCATGGAGGAACGCATTGTTCACGTCCATCTGGTGCAGTTCCCAGTCATGCTGAGCCACTACACCAAACAGAGCTCGAGCTGAGATCATGCGGCCGACAGGGGCAAAAGTGTCAGTGTAATTGACGCCCTCAATCTGAGAGTACCCCTTGATGACCAAGCAGGCCTTGTAGCGTTCCACTGAGCCATCCGCCTTCACTTTCTTGCGAAAGACCCACTTGACCTGAATAGCCTTCCTCCAAGGCGGAAGGTCGACAAGCTCGTAAACTCTATGCTCTCGGATAGCGCGAAGCTCATCCTTGCAGGCAATGCACCAAGCGTCAGCATCCTGTGATGAGAGAGCTTCCCTCAGGGTGCCCGGGTCGGGCGCCATAGAGGGAGAGCTCTGCGTGGCAAGGGTACATGTCTCGGTGCTAGGCTTGACGACCACAAGATCAGCTCCTGCATCAGAAGCGGTATGGAACTCGCGAGTGACCAGATCGTGCCCTACGGGGCACGCTGGATGTACCTTTGTGAGCTCAGTGTGGACACTCAGGCCTAGGGCCTTTCTGCCGGGGTCACCACTCGCGATGCTACGAGAGGGGCGCCTGGGTGTGGGGCCCGACGCTCGCTGAGCTCCAGAATCCAGTGGTCGAAGACGGCCACCGGGCTCACGGGAGTAACCGGAGCTTGAGGGACACACCTCAGGCTCAAGGATAGGCACGACCACAGCTGGTGGGGACTGAGGCAAGGCAGCTGGTGATGCCGTGCGAGGAGATGGGTGTGTGGGGGACACGGGGCTGGGTGTGACAGCAGGATCAGGCATGACTGGACCTGACACAGAGACAGGAGTGCCAGCAGGAGCAGATACGGGAGTAGGCGAGACTGGACCAGACGTAGAAACGGGAGTGCTAGCAGACACAGGTACTAGCGCAGAAATAGGTGCGGGAACAGAAGTAGGGGCACCTGTGGGGCGTGAAACAGGCTGTACGGGGGAGGTCTCTAGACCGATGGCGATGATCGCCGGGTCATCAAGGGCCGGAGACCGAGAGGTGAAGGGGGCTCGAACGGACACATCAGCCTGGTGAGAGGTGCTCGCTGGCATAGAAGTCTCCTCCATCCGCCGAGAACCCTCACAGGTAGGAACATGTGTGGCGAAGAATGCCATGATCAAAGTCAGGTCACGGTAGGTGAGAGACTCAAAAAAGAGCACGTCGCGTGACTCAATGACGCGACGACGAGTAGGGTCCCAGAAGCGCCAGGCCTTCGACCGCGGGGAAATGCCTACGAAGGCACACAAGCGGCCCCGAGAAGAGACCTTGGACCCCTGCTGGTCCTCGGTGTACCACACAGAGGCCAGGGATCCCCAGACGCAAGCGAGACAAAGGTCAGCACGGTGGCCAAACCACAGCTCATATGGTGTAATATGGTCCGGAAGCGGACCGTGCGGGAGGCGGCTCCAGACCCAAGTCATGTAGGCAAAACCCTCAAAGACAAAGGACTCAGGGAGACCGCACTCAGACCGCATAGCGCGAACCGCATCCTCCATGGTGCGGTTCCAACGCTCAGAATCACCGTTCAGCTGAGGGGTTGAAGGAGCGGAGACCTGGTGAAAAATCCCGTGCTCAACAAACAACCCGTCCATCTCGCCAAGGTACTCACCGCCGCGATCCGAGCAGAAAGTATGTAGCGTGTGACATGACTGACGCTCAGCCATCACTAGCCATAGTCGAACCGCAAGGGCGGCGTCGCTCTTCTAACGCAGGCTGTAGACCCACCGCATCCGGGTAAGTCGTCAATCAGAGTCAGAACAGACCGGCCCCGATCCGATATGGACTTGACCGGAAGAGGACCGAGAAGGTCTGAGTGAACTAGCTCGAGAGGCCGAAGCGCTCAGGAATGAGAGTCAGGGTAGGTGCATTGGTGCATCTTCCCTTGAGCGCAAAAGAGACAGTCGATCTTGGGTGGCTTCTCGAACGAAGCCGCGTCAAGACCGAGAGTTGGCTGTGTTCGAATGAGTTTCGAAATAGTATCAGAGCCCACGTGACACAGATGGTGATGAAGCAACCGCTGGTGTTACGGAGACAGAACACCAGTGAAAAAGACCCGACCGGAGGAGGAAGGAGAGCAAAGGGAGGAGGTCCGAGAGACGCGATACGGATCATCTACGACTGAGACACGAAGGACAGCGTTGCGTGTGTCAGTAGCAGTCACATTCGCTGAGTCTGCTGTATGCTCCATAGAGAGACCCATCAGTGTGCGGGCACGCACAGAAAGCAGGCTGAGCTCAAGATCAGGCAGAAACAACACGTCGAAAAGGTACAAGGGGCCAGACGGGCTGTCGAAACATACAACCCCAACACCATGGACTGGGAAGGACCGACCAGAGCCTGTACGGATGGAACGGAAAGATGCGAAGGGACCAAGAACAACAAAATCACTACGACGACACGTCATGTGATGAGTGGGACCAGAATTGATGATACAAGTGCCACTGGAGTCACGACTAGTGGACGTCACTGTACAACAGGCAATGGAACACTCGGCATCAGAGGGACGTTGAGCCGTCAGTGGGGAGGAATGACGCAGGGCACAAAGATGAGACTCATGAACCCAATCGGTACAGTCAGGCCCATCATCAACACATGCTGACTGTGCTCCCCCACACGTGTCGTCACGACCCACGGGAACGGACGGAAATACAGACTATGGACCACCCGACGATGACAACACACTCTCACCTCCTTGAAAGCGGAGCGCCAGAAGGTGTCGGAGCTCAGCGATGGTGCGGTCGCGTGGGTCCGGATCACTGGTACTCGCCGGTGAGGAAGCGGGAACAGCTACAGTCGTGGCCGCCACACGTCCGAAGGATGGCGAGGATGACGTGCTGGACATGGAATGGAGGGCGTTTGCAGCCTGGAGCCCACGAGTAATCCGCGCCCAGTAGAGCGGCTACTGGCACTCGGTGTAGCGATGGACGCCTCCACAGTTTAAGCAGTGAACAGAATGTCCACTGCTACCACTGGATGATGATTGCTGTTGTGACTGCTGCTGACCCGATCCACGCTTCCCCTTCTTCTTCTTCCCCTGAGCTGCTGCTGCAACACCCTGTGTCTGAGTGGGTGTGGGTGGGGCCGAAGACAAGGAGGAAGATGAGGACGTGATGTAGGATGAAGAAGGAGACTGCACGAGGGAAGATGGTGGTGATACGACGACTGCTGCAGCAAGAGAAGTCTTCTGATGGGCCACAGCTGCCTCGCGGGCTAAAGTCACCTGGAGGAAGAGCTGATGCGCCCAGGGGTAGAAGCTGCAGAGTGGTTGAAAAGGGCTCGAGGACGGCGTCGCTGTACCATGTGAAGATGTCAGTGTACTCAAGGTGAACTCCAAGCATTATCGTACGAAGCACCCACAGCTGTGTGCCTCCTGAGGTCCCAAGGGGCGTGTAGATGCGCATGGCGTGTCGTCAGTAATCAGCTGCAGGCTCTGCAAGCCCCTGACAGAGAGAGTGGAAGGCACGAATGTGTGTTGCACGAGTGGCGTGCAGGGATAAGGCCAGATCCCAACCTCCGCGTGGATCGACGCTGGTGCCTGTGCCGGCCTCGCCAAGGAAGGGACGGAAATCGACAACGGTCTCGCGTGGCATGGCATAGAGGAGTCCGCGCATCGCCCTCGCTGCTGTCAGCACCTGTGCTGGGTCTGTAAGCTGATATGGGCTGTGGTAGTAGGGCCACACTCCCTCTGAAGTAGCGCAAATATGAAAGAGGATCTCCCAGCAGTCGAAGCCGTCCTCACTAATGTACCGTGGAGGTGGTGTCTCAAATTCCTTAGGTTGCCGCTCCGTGGGGAGAGCAACCGCACGCTGAGGAGGATGAGGGATGGGGAAGACTCCTGGAAGGGGATAGTCACCGGGATAGTCGGGTGACAATCATATTGGAGGAAACCGAGGAGATCTGATGCCCGTCTGTAGCTGACAGAGGCGCTCCTCAAGAACTCGAATCTCATGATCCGGGGAGTCGCCTGTGATGCCTGGCATGAATGGATCATCATCCAGGAGGTCAAGAGGTGGTGGGTCAGGTTCAGCTCCTGTCACGGGTGCCTGAGCTCACTACTGTGTAGAGACCGCGACGCCGGCAGCTCCCTCGGAAACCTGTCGTGGGACCGTGGACTGGGCACGCAGAAGCTCAGTCAGCGTGCAGATGGCATCAGTGTGCTCCCGCTGTAGGCGACACATCTCATCCTGCTAGCTCTGCAGGTCCTCAATGGCCTTCGAGCGTGGGCTCAGGACCCCAGAGGAAGAGGAGGAGGGATCACCTATCCCCTCCCCCTTGTTTTCAGACGAGTTCATGTCGCCTCTCAGTATGGGTTGACAGGTCAGGTTTGTCTGATTGCAAAAGCGTCAGTGTTTCTTGAGGAGTTGAGACACTGGAAACTTTTGACTGTCCAGCCAAAAGTTTGGCTATGGTGCAGACCTCAGCAGATGGTTGCTGACGTCAGTACGACCTGATGACGTCAGCAAGCAAAAATGCTAACGTCAGCTCGACTCCCTTTTTGTTGTTATTTTCTCTTGTGCTTCTGCGCGAGCGTGTAGCCACTCCGCGGTGGCTATGCGGAAGCTATAAGGAAGCTGCGCAGCAGCTTCCGCTCAGTTGCTGCTGCAATTGTGATGTCAGCTGAAGCAGCAGCTGCGTGGCTGCGTGCGTAGTAGTGATAGCAGCGGTTGCGCAATGTCGCTGCTACTGCTGCATGCTACGTCTACTGCTAGCTGCCGCCGTCGCGCGCTGCTGTTGCTGCCGCTGTCGCGGTACTGTTGCTGCAGCTGCTGTTGCTCTGCTACTGCCACCGCGGCTGCGGCTACTACTACTGCGCTATTGTTGTTGCCGCTGCTGCTGCTCTGCTGCTGCCGCCGCTGCTGCCGCTGCGTTGGTGTTGTCGTGGTCGCCGCTGTGGCTGCGGACGCCGGCTGCACTCGCTGCAGCCGTCACGCGCTGCTGTAGGTGCTGCTATGTCGCAGCTGCCGCCACTGCTCTTGCTGCTGCTCTGCTGCTATGCTGCTGTTGGCATGATGGCAACGTCGCTGCTATGGTCTCACATGACGGGCGTGGGCTGCGTCGACGGCGACCGGCTGTCTTCGATAGGCCCCATTGGATCTGTTACAGCGGTGACTCTCACTGGTGCTGCTCTGCTGCGTCTCTGCTGCGCAGCTGAGTGAGAACTGTCTCACTGCTCTAATACCATGATTAGATGCAAGGAAGCTTCCTAGCAACACTCTCGTTGACCAGGCGTCAGTGCCTGATGAGACGATAACGACAGTCATAAGTCGTGCACGCAACGACAAGAGTTTGGCTAGGGGACACAAGGCGAAGTGTCTGAATGCTTTAACAGCATTTGCAGAGAGAAATGGCAGGTCCATGGCATAAATACGTGCTGCGGAGCACAGCGGGTGTCGCACGCGGCGGTCTAAGAGCTGTCCTAAAACCGGCCCAAAACCACTGTTTTGGCCATAACTCTGCACACACATGTCAGAATGCTACGCCGTCTGAACCTAGACATGTGGGATCACAAGAAAAACGCTACGATTGGTCACATGCATGCATCCATCATCAGACAGTGGACACGCAATGCAAAAACATGCAAATCGGGCTCATGTCCAGTCCGCCGAAAAACTCCTACAAGTTGCAGAAAAAAGAGCAAGAAGTCCCGGCAGTGTCCGGGGCTCTGGAACGGTAGTCGGCCAGTTCCAAGCTGGTATTCCTCCGCCTGTCGTCGCACCGGTGTCACCAGGGCCCGCCTCAGGGATCTGCACGAGTATGGACACGGTCGAGTGGTCACACTAGACTGTACAAGAACGTCGCAAATCACAACAGTACCTAACACTTCCTCCCCTTTAGACCCGTCACCGTGACTTGTTACTCTGTTGTGGCCGGTAGCGACAGAAGTAGCTGTCAATGAGATGATCGACGTTTTGTAGATTATCGTAGGGTCCCAACTATTGTGTGCAGTGTCACAGCCATGCCACTAAACTAGATACTCTGTAGTCCTATCACGTCGGAATTGTCTGAGGAAAGAAATAGTTGGCGAAAACCTCAACTCTAATGAAGATGGACGTCGAGCTGTGGTTAATCACCCCTCTTTTATACCCTTCATTACACATGTGTACTACTCCATTATCTTCACTTCTCATAAATTTACTAGAATTTATATACATATTGCATCATTCGTTTCTTAGTGAACAAATGTATTTTTATTTCCAGACGAAAATATAATAATGTACAATGAATGATAATTCATTATTCTCCGTTATCTTTATAAATACAATCAACGACTTTTTGGGTCACCTATGTGTGTCCTATGAATATCTTAGGGGTACATTTGTTGTACATAGCATGTGATTAAGATCTAGAAACAGAATTGAGTTCAGTCTTCATAGGAGGAAAGGGAATCCAGTCATTTTGCCTAAAGTTTGCAAGTGCCACAAGTGTAAGACGCTAGAAGTCAACTGTCCCTCCCCCCCCCCCAAAGACACCGCGAGTGGTATTGGGGGAGTGTTTTGTGCAGTGTATCTAGAATACACTAGAAAATGTACACAAGTATATTTGTACAATTGTGAACGAAATCGACCCCCTTCATATACAGTGCATGATACACCTCCCCCCCTCCCACACACTTTGACTTTGGAGAGGGGATGCGAGTTGTCCCGACCCCTCCCCCATAAAACCTGTAAAATGTAGCTGGCGAGTGCATTGGTAAGTGAAGCAGATAGACAACAAGAGGAATCCACAAGTGTATTCTTTCGTAAAGACATTACAGTAATGCGAAGCGTTGATCAGGTTATCTTGAAGGTAATCAGAAAGGCAAAAAGTAACAACTTGTTTACACACATTATTGGTTGTGGAAACTTTGCGAGCTATTTAATGGCACCTCGATGGGTAGTTCCCCCCCTCTCCACCCCCCTCCCCAAAGACACGGAAAAGTGTATTGGAGGAGTGTATCGGTGGGTGTATCTTGCATACACTCCAAATTGCACACAAGTGTACAAATATACGTCTACAAAATTAACCCCTCTCTAGATACACTACTCAATGAACCCCTCCAAAACACTTTTGGTTCGGGGGGGAGGGAATTGGCCCCACCCCACTGAAGACTAAAAAGTGTACCTGGCGAGTGTATTGGGAAGCGTAGTGGATAAACAACAAAAAGAATACTCAAGTGTATTCTTTGTAAAGACACTACAGTAGATGTGAGCGACGATCTGGGTATCTCAACGGTACTGAGAAAAGTAGTAACTGGCTTACGCACATCATTTGCCATGGGTACTTTGCGAGTTATGAAACGGCATCCCAATGGGTAGTCCCCCTCCCCCTCCAAAATATGACGAGTGTATTGGGGGAGTGCATCGGGAGGTGTACCTTGTATGCGCTAAAAAATGTACACAAGTGCATTTGTACATTTGTGTACAAAAATGACCTCCCTCTAGGTACACTACCCAATACACCCTTCCAATATACTTTCACTTCGGGGGGAGGGGGGGGAGTTGGCCCGAGCCGCCCCAGAAAACTGTGAATTATATCTGAAGAATGTGTCTAAACGTGTAGTGGATAGACAGAAAAATAATGTACACGCGTGTTTTCTGTAAAGACACTACACTAGATGCGGAGCGTCGGTCTAAGTACCTCAATAGTACTTAGAAAAGATAAAAGTAGTAACTCGCTTATGCGAATCATTTGACACGGGCACTTTGTGAGCTTTAAAAAAACACTCCGATGAGTAGCCCCTCCCTCCCAAATACTATGAGTGTTTGGGAGGGAGGATGAACTATGCTGGACACTGGAGATTGAACGAACCATTCAGTCAGGCGGCTCATAGTTCAGCAGGAAAGGGAGGTTTCGGGTTAGGCAGAAGCTTAGGTCAGGTTGAGGCACAGTGATTCATTGCATGTGGGGAGGGAGGGCAGTGGTGTGCATGTTTCAAGAAGTAGACATGGCGGCCAACATTCAGACAGCGAGTCAGAGCTATTCTACGATGCTGAACACTATCAGCCGTGGGAGCAGCTGTGTCCTGTGTGTGACATTGTTCACTTTCTCCGAGGGTTGAGTCGTGAAGTCTTTGAGGAGATCATGTATCCCACCTTCAGTGTGTGTGATGTTTAGTCATTGACGTTTGCATAATGGAGTTTTCCCAATCCTGTTTCCCTTTGCACATTATGCCAATTCTGTTGCCACGATGAGTAACAACTGCTGCAAAAGAAAGGTTCATCAGAGTAAGTGATGTTGAAGAACACAGTACACGGATGTTGACGGTTCTTTATGTTGAAAGTTATGTCTCACTTTGTACATCATAAAAACAGCAGATCTACTTTGAATCCAATGTAGAGGAAAACTGTCACAAGCCACTTCATAAAACAACGCAAGAGGTTATCTGTTACAGCCTCTACAACCACCCTCAACCAGCTGAACAGATGACGATGACATGCACTCACAATTGTTCTCGCTCCTACATTGGTCATTAAGTGTTGTATTGTAGCTGCTACATTGGTCATTGATTTTTCCACATGTACGCTGAAGAAGTGGATATTCAGTTCTTTTCATGGGGTCTTTAGTGATCAGTTCTATGTCAAAACATCAATGTGGTCTGCGACACAAGGATCGGTAACTTGACTTTTAGTTAAGCCCAGTGGCTCTTACTGAGTTTGGAGCAGTCTTTCGAGCGTTTTAGCGCACCAATCAGACACTCGAACAACTCCAAAGTTGAAGGCCCTTAACAATTAGATCCGACATTTGTAATGATTCATCAGCTCATGCATAATACTATTGGTGAACTTTCCATCTGTAGCTCGTGATGTCACCTTGTGTAGTGTGACAACATTGTTTTTTCATCAGCTCATGCATAATACTATTGGTGAACTTTCCATCTGTAGCTTGCGATGTGCGACTGTTTTTATAAAAAAAAAACAGTCGCACTCGTCCCTCGATGTGTCCATCATTATCGTCCGGATGAAACAGAACATCTTAAAAACCGGTTGGCAAGCACAATACCGTACTGTCATCTATGTTAGTCCCTTTTTTTTGCTTTTTAGTGCCATCTATGTTCTCCTACATTTGGCTATTTTTTACTTTTTTGAACGACGAGTTTTGTGGGAAGAATGCTTCTTTCCCAAGAAGGAAAAACGTGCTACACATGTCTTGACATGTACGTTTGGTGTGAACACATTTTTTATGTGACCGATGGGTGAACTAAAAACAATAATTTGCAAGAATATGGGTGACAGCAAGGTAATTTTGTAAAACTCCTGGAGTGTGATGGGTAAACGCATCATAGTGTCCATGGAGACGTCCAACCATGATTCTTTGGGTGCTGGTAGCATTCAAAGAAAACCAAGGGGTTTTGTTCTTCTCGACTTATGGTGTTGTCGCACATCGCATGTCTTATAGTAGTTCTCATCTTGTTCCAGTAAAATCATGCACTTGGACTGAAATACGGGCCTAATGCTCCCAGACTTGAGCAGCACTGGTTTTTCAGCCATGAGAGGGAAAACTTGTAAGAAACAGTAAGCGCCAAAGGTATTAGCAGACACGTTGACTGTCGCCAAGGCATAAGTGTCGACCATTTGAACATCAGCACCATTCGTGTCCATGCTGACTGTTTACATTCACTCTAATAGCTTGGTGCTGATGCCAGGCACATTGGGGTTTGTACCCGTGGATATTAGCATGCTAATGAATAGCGTGTGGGGGAGAAAACCAGAAAGGGGAGAATGTGGTTCGATCCCCAAAATGCCACTTGGTGGGTATAGGGCCTTGAGCGAGAGTGAGCTCACTGCTTTCTTGCTCTTGGCCATTCCCCCTGACAAGCAGTGGTACTCTTGATGTGACTGACCTCTCTTGGTCCGACACTTGACGTTCATGCAATCTCCACGTCACTTTGCTCAAGTTGTTGTTTTTCCTCTCTCTCTCTCTCTCTCTCTCTCTCTCTCTCTCTCTCTCTCTCTCTCTCTCTCTCTCTCTCTCTCTCTCTCTCTCTCTCTCTCTCTCTCTCTCTCCCTCTATCTCTCTCATGTCTCATTGCTTCCCTCACTACATTTGGTTGCCTAGTAGTATTAGAGCCATAGTGAAAGAGTGATCCGCGTTCATCCTTGAACGCGAGGTACTGGCTGTGGGAGAGGCAACCATCACTGATGCCGCTACCCCTGCCGTTGTTCCTCTTCTTAGCAGCAGCGGCTGGGAATCTTTGTTCTAGCCACTCCACCCAGTTGTCGTAGCCCACGTCTTGGGCTCCACGGGTGGCTACACCACTTTACCCGCGGGCATTGTCATACCGGCGTACCAACTTGACCCACGTCACCATTGCAGCTGCAAATAGCTCCAATTGCTTTGTTTTTCCACTATCGTTGTTCCTCTCATGTACATCAACGACTACAATAGTAGCCAAAGCCGTAACATGGACCGCAACTATTACCACAACAACAACGACAGCACTTATGCTCATTTTTGCAACAGCATCAACTATAGCCTTGGCATCTGCTGTAGCTGTTGCACAATCATGCCTTTGACTACTGCAGTCGCAATACCAACAGCTGCAACATTAGCTGCATTAGGTGCCATTGTGGTCTCAGTAGCCACATCAACCACAGCTACTACATCCTTGGAACAAGAGCAGTAGCTCCTACGACTGTAGCCTGGGCATTAGGAGCAGCAAGTACAATAGCTAGAGACTCATGAACTATAGCAACCTTGGAGCATGAGCAATAGCGGCTCCAGATACAGTCTAGGCACTAAGAGCATCAGCTATAGCAACTGCAGCTCTGATAGTTGTAGCAGCAACCGCAGAGTCTCGCTTTTGGCAGTTGCAGCCGCAACACCATCAGCTAGAATAGCAGCTGCCTTAGCTGCCACTGTAGTCTTAGCAACCGCAGCAAATTTTGCTATGGTAGCCTTGGAACAAGAGCAATAGCAGCTGCAGCTATGGCCTTGGCAATAGGAGCAGCAATTGCAGTGACTACAGACACGTCAATTGTAGCAACATAAAAAAGAGGAGCTGCCACTGCATACACCCCATCATGTTCCAACCACCTCGGTGGCGGATGGGATCACACTGGCGCATAACGAGATGTCCAAGGCAGCTCGTGTTGGGTCCTACTACAAGGAGCATAGCACAACTCACCAAAACTGGCATCGTCACGAAGTCGGTAGGGGTCACCCGTGTTTAACCACTCCTTCCCATCGCGACGTGCTTTGGTAAGAAACCCCTCTCACCGTACTGAGGAGACTTCAGTGGAGGACAACTTTGTTGTGGTATAGACTACCGCTACCAATTCTTAAGCTCGTCTCCACAGAGACATCATCTCGTAGTCAGCTTCCGTAACACGGGCGACGTTTTCCATCATTGACGCTGCCGCTGCATTAGCAACCACCTTGGCAACGGTGACTAGGAAATCACCCACCCCTGCGTCCACCTCGGCAGGCTACACCACCGATTCCTACACTGAGGTTACTGTCATTGTCAAGCCCGTTAGAGGATCAACGGCTGATATTGGCACAGAGATCTCCATAACCGCAGTTGCAATCTCCTCCAACACAGTGGATGCGGCATCAGCCGCAACCGCTGACTCAAGAGCAATTCATACCTCTACAACCTCAACGGCCATTAGTCTAGTAATAGCTACCATCTTTGTTGTTACTGTCCTCACGACTCTAGGTACAGTGTCAGGTTTTGGTGCTCTTGCTGTGGTTGCTCTGGCTTTTGCCACTATGTCTGTCCTCTCTACAGCTGCCACTACTGCCATCCCACCACTCTTTGCTCTTCTTCGCTCATCTGTTGCTTGATGTCTTCTATTGCACCTGTTGTCCTTTCTTGCTGGCTGGTCTTGCGACATCTGCTATGACCTCTTGCTTAGAGTGAGGTTGGGAACTCTCCTGTAGCACCCTGTGTCATGTGTAAGGCAGTTCTCATTTTTCCACGCACAGTGAGGGGGTGGAAGCTCTGCCAAAAAAAATGGTAAAGCCCCTCATTTTTCACCATGCCTGATGACGATGAGTCTTTCATTGCGAACCTCCTATACCAGCTCAATTGTGCTCTTGAAGCACAGCGTGAGGCTCAATATCACGTAAAAATAGCATAGGGTAATCATGTAGCCTTTGCAGAGAAGATTGCTGCTATTTCCTTAAGCGGTTGCCCGCCCCATCTGCTACTACTACTACTGGCTCCGTTTCCAACACCGGTTGTGGTGTCTCGTATGCTTCCACTGTTGTTGAAACCTCTGATGTCACTGTTGTTGCTCGTACCCCTGTTGTCGCCACACCTGGTGTTACGCCACATTGGCATGATTTCTTCTCCCAGCCATCCTTCCTGTCTCCAGGCCTTGCCTTCTACTCTTGGAAATTCTGATTTAGAGCCCGGGCTAAGCATGATTGTCTCCAGGAGTATTACTTCCCTTTGATCCTACAACAAACCTTCCTTTCACCCCTGTCCCTTCTGAGCCCGCCCGTGCTGTCTGTACTCTTATCCCCACTGCACCTCAGCATCTCATGGATGGCTTTGGCACATTCAATGTTGATCCATGTATTGATCATCCTACCGATCCCCTTGGTGCCTACGCCATGCTCCATCATCGCGCCTCCATCACCGGCCAGGCTACACAAAGTGTCCTTACTATGTAGTTGAACACACTCCTCCTGCGTATCGACAGGACCGTTAACGCCTACTAGGCTCGTAGTCTCAAGCTCTTCCGTGAGCTTGGCAAGGCTGGGCCTGGCCAGTTGTCGGTTGTTCTCACTGTGGTCAATGGGCTCATTCTTGAGCTTTCTGACCTTTTTTGTTAAGTCAAATTAGATGATCTCCATCGACTTGTATCTTAGCCCATGCTAGCAAAGTCTCCTCGAGGGGTAGGTGCACTTTGGAGCCTCACTACCGAGTTCCTTGCTACATGGTGGACCAACCTCCAGAACAAGTGGCGTCATCACACTACTCGCACACGTGTCGCAACTCTCACCACTATCTCCTCACCGTCTTCATCCTCCATGGCCTCTTCTTTAGCCTTGTCCTCCATGTCCTCTGTGGCATCTGCTCTTGCCTTCTAGTGCCGTGGTCACAGTCGGGGTTGTGGCAATGGCAAGGACAAAGACAAGGCTCCCGCCTCCTCTTCCCATGTTCCCAGTGCTATAGCCTACTGCACCTGTAGGTCCACCGAGCACTTCGTGCGTGCATGCCTACTCCTCCTAATAATCTCCACCTTGTTCGTACCATGCGTGTCCACTGTCTACTAAGTTTGCATCCTATTCTAGTGCAGCTACATCCTCCTCATCTTCGACCCACACGACCTCCGCACATCCCTACTCCACCACTAGGATCCCTTCCGGTCCTCCTCCAATCCTATACCCTTGGGGCTAGCCGCCTCCCTATGGTACCCCACCCTATGCGGCACCTCCCTCCCCCGCTTACACAGCTCAGCCATGGCTCTCTCCTCCCTCTGGCTCATCGACCCCGGCTCCAGCAGCATCTGTCACGAGTGATGGCGATCATCAACTAGAGTAGTCTCTTCTTTAACTCTTATGCCTTTGTGATTAGGAAGGTGAGGATGTTGTATCGATGGCTAGTGATCCTACTTGTCAGACTGACTCTGTTCGTTGTGGTGATTCCCCCAGTTATGTCCTTGGGTCGTTGTCTCCTCCCAACCTGTGGATTGAGCACTGGCAGTCTGTCATTGTCCCGTGTTGTCTCCCTAACTCTGCACTGTCCCCTTGCTCTGGGCTTCCTGTTTGCATTGTCAACATGTGGTGTTCCACTCCCCTTTCGTGCATCTAGTGGCTTTTAAATTCTTGACTCTGGAGCTATCCACCACATGACACTTGTTCCTTCCTCATTTGTTTCCCTCAGCCCCGTTGGTTTTGTTCGCCTTGTGCACACTGGCTTTGGTTAATCACTCCCTGTACAAGGCAATGGTTTCATTCGTTTCATGGATCCAACTATCTGTCTTTTCCTTCCTGATGTGTTATACGTCGCTCAACCTGTTGTCGATGCCACCTTTGGACGGTCAAAATATGGACTTCTTCTCTATTGGTACAGTCTGTCTGCGTCCCTCTGGTCGCACTGTCCTGCGTGGGGTAAAGTGTGAGAAACTCTATTGCGTGCCCCTGTTCTCCTCTCTTGTTGCCTTTATTGGTACGCATCTTGTCCACGTTGCTCCCTTTCTCTCCCCTCATCTTGTTCACCTGTTGCACCACCATCTTGTACATGTGCACACGAATGCCATCTCCGACATGCTTCGCCTCGAGCCTACTCTAGCGTTGTGCCCATCTACCTTCCCTTCTCCCTGTTGTGCTAAATGTCTTGACTGTGCTCAGGGAAGATGCATCCCTCGTCCCTCTCTAACTCTTAGTCCTATTACAGTTATCATCTTGATTGCCCAGCCTGAGCACCCCTGTCAGCGCTCCCTATGCATCTTTTGTAGTGATTGGGGAGGTGAGTTTCTTGGTCCCACCGCTCGCTTTTTCACGTCCAAGGGGGTGTGTCTAGAGACCTCCGCTCCTTACACACCCCAACAAAATAGCATCTCTGAGTAATGGAATCAGACCCTGGCTGACGGTCTCTATACTCTCTTGTCGAATTCTGCCGTGCCCACGCTCTTTTTGTTAGAGGCCATGAGCAATACAACCTGGATCTGGAATCGTGTCCCTCATGGGCCTCTTTCTCCTACGGACACACCTTGTGAGTGCTGGTCTGGCTCCCATGCTGACCTTCATCTTGTGTGGGTCTGGGGTAGAATTTCCTCCGTTTGGTTGCATGATGACATACGTGATGTCAAGCTATCCCCTCGGGGTTGCCTTTGTCCTTTTCTAGGTGCCTGTCCTCAATCCAAGGCTTGGCGTTTTTTTAACCGA
Organism: Penium margaritaceum; assembly: GCA_023375785.1. Lineage (NCBI taxonomy): Eukaryota > Viridiplantae > Streptophyta > Zygnematophyceae > Desmidiales > Peniaceae > Penium > Penium margaritaceum. The sequence continues at coordinate 102,356 of SZWC01008667.1, forward strand.
GTGCGATTGCGGGTCGTCGAGTCTCGGGATGCGTTGCTCTTTGAATCTATGTTCCTTCACGACCTTGGCCTTCTTTTACCCGCTGCCTCCCCTCTTCTGCTCCTCCTCTTGCTCTTGTTGCTCCTGTACTCCCTCCGGTCGCGATCCTACAACATGCATCCTTGACCCTTCCTCAATCGACAGGCTCTACGCCCAAACCTATCTCACTGTCCACTTATTCCAGAAATGTCAAGCAAGTCGACCTCCTGGGTCATGTCCTCGTCTCCTCATATGTCCATCTTGCCACCTTTTTGTCCAACGTCGTCTAGTCCAGCTGTCCCTGCTATTTCTACTGACACAACGGGGGAAAATTCACCTCTACCCACAGAGCCCACTGAGCCTGCACCCGTCTCACCCGTCATTCATGGCAGGATCCTATGCGCTCTTCCCCACCGCACTTCTAGTGTCTCTATAGCTTCTGCTCGTCCACCTCGGGCACAGCTTGCACAGTCCCTTGTTGCGCAACTAGCATGGATGCGTTAGGGCCTGGCCAATGGAGTTGTCCATCCCAGTTTTTCTTTCTGTTATGTGTTGCTCACCACAGAGCATGCACTTGCAGTGGTTGTTGCTGCCCCTAGCTCCATTGTTGAGTTTCATGCTCCGTCTGACACCGCATCTCTTGCACATGAGCGTATCAGGGTGCGTCAGGCACGCATAGCTCCTAATGCTCAGTAATGTAAAGCCGCCATGCGCGACGAGCGGAAGGCTCTTATTAATCATGCAATGTACAAACCGGTTGATCTACCACAAGGGAGAAAAGCCATCGATGCACAGGGGGGCTTTTTGGCGCAAGTACAAGCCTGATGGGATGCTTGACAAGTACAAGGCACGCCTCACCGCCAAGGGATTCTCCTAAGCCCCTGACGTCGACTTTGATGGGGTGTTTGCGCATGTTACCCGTCACACTATGGCTCGAACGCTTCAGAGTCTTGTATCTCAGCATGATTGAGAGCTGGAACAGATGGACGTCAACAACGTCTTCCTACAATAGTAGTTGGATGAGGAAATCTACATCGTCTAACCTCCTGGATATTCTAATGGCACCCAAAAAGTCTCGGGATTGTGAAAGACCCATCATGGCTTGAAGCAGTCGCATCGATGTTCAAAGTAAGAGATCTCATTGACTCTTTAGAAGGGGGGTTAGCGACACAGTATGGTGGATCCCTCTCTCTTTGTCACCTCCTCATCAGCTCCCTTTGTTGTCATCTTTGTCTAAGTGGATGACTTGTTGATCTTGTCACCCAGTCAGGAGGACATCAAGTCGGTGAAGTCCTTCTATTGTCCAAGCACAAAATGAAGGATCTAGGACCGACTCGTGTGTTCCTTAGGATGGAGCTGGACCGTGATTGCTCTCATTACGTGCTCCACGTTCACCAAGCTGCCTATGTCCGCAGCCTAGAGGAACGTTTTGCCTCCCTATTCAAGACTGTACCCACGACGTCCATGCCCATGACCCAGGCTCGATAGAGGTTGCAAAAGACACTGGATGTGTCAAAGCTTGGGGAGGCGGTTGATGTCACTGACGAAATTCGTTTGATTGGTTCCCTCATGTACCTAGCGATGATGACCAGGGCAGATGTAGCCTGCGCTATGAACATTTTTGCACAGCTCTTATAGTGCCTGACAACACACCACATGGAGGCTACATTGCGTGTTGTCAGATATGCATTGTCCACTGCCCATACTGGTCTCTGCTATCGGGCACAGTCGTTGGTCGTGGTTGACGGCTACACAAACAGTGACTAGGCTCATGATGTTGACTCCCAACCGCACGAGCTACATCTTCCTTGTCGATGGGACGACTATGTCGTGGACTGTGTTGTGCGCAGCTCTAGCAAAGCTGAGTATGCTGTTCTTGGTGCCAGCACGTGTGAGAGCATTAGGTTGTGTTGCTTGTTGCAATAACTACGTGTTCCCATTCATCGCATCACATTGTTCTATGATGATCTAAGCACCAAGGCAATCACTGAGCATGATGACATGCACCACACTCACACTAAGCATATCAATGTTGAGCATCATTTTGTGCGAGAGAGAGAGAGAGAGAGAGAGAGAGAGAGAANATAACTACGTGTTCCCATTCATCGCATCACATTGTTCTATGATGATCTAAGCACCAAGGCAATCACTGAGCATGATGACATGCACCACACTCACACTAAGCATATCAATGTTGAGCATCATTTTGTGCGAGAGAGAGAGAGAGAGAGAGAGAGAGAGAGAGAGAGAGAGTGGATGTAGGTTTTATCCAGATCATCTTGGTTGACACTTGACATTAGAAGGTTGACTCCATCACAAGGCACTTGGCAGTGAAGTCTTCAAGACAACACTTCATGACGTTGGCCTGTTGTGTGCTCGTGATACTCTCGCCTGGGTACTCGTTCGTGTGCATACTTGTGTGCAATCTCGTTGGTCAAACCTTGTGACATTGATGTTAGTGTTGTGAGTCGCCTGTGGGTCATGGGGGAGTGTTGGTTTTTGTTTCGCACACATGTAGTGACCTCTGGCCTCATTGCACACCCTACACTCCATGGGTACAAGTGACTGAGCTAGAACATACTATGTCATCGGCATGTGGGCCGTCGCTAAGACACGAGTGTCGACCATTTGGACATCCGCACCATTTGTGTCCATGGTGACTGTTTACATTGACTTTATGCAAGTGTCAAGCACATCCGGGTTCATACCCGTGGTTGTTAGCATGTTGATGCATGGCAAGTGGTGGAGAAAACCAAAAGGGGGGAATCTAGTTCGATCCCCCAAATGCCACTTGGTGGGGATTGGGCCTCAAGAGCGAGCTCGCTGCTTGCTCCCACCTGGCCTTTCCCCTTGTCAAGCACTGGTACTCTCGATGCGACTAACCTCTCTTGGTCCGACACTTAACGTGCTTGCGATCTCCACGTCGCTTTGCTCAAACCGTTGGTCTTTCTCTCCCTCTCTCTCTCTCTCTCTCTCTCTCTCTCTCTCTCTCTCTCTCTCTCTCTCTCTCTCTCTCTCTCTCTCTCTCTCTCTCTCTCTCTCTTCTCATTGCTTCTCTCACTATGTTTGGTTTCTCACAGATCCTGTACCATTGTCGGAAGAACGGTACATCGCTACTACCTCGCGCAACCGCATCAATGTCGGCAGCAGCAACACTTTCTCTGCTTCCAACTGCCGTCGCATTACTCTCGTTACTACATCGCTCGCGTTACTCCTGTCCCTGCCATCTCTTGTAACCGCAACGACGTAGGTAGCTGTGGCATCTGCCGCACTATCTATTACCGTCGAATCACTGGTCTTTCCTAGACTAGCGCAGCATCATTCGAGCTTTACATTCCAAGAGTCACATGGCATATGATTTTCTGGTTTTCTCTCAAACTATTGTTCTGGAGCTACTTTTCAAGCCTTCTCAAGTACAAATGTTGTAAGTGCCCTCCCATGGTCTTCGTACCGGCCTTTTCAGGGCACGACGCATCTCCATCACACCCAAGGGGGGTCCGCATTTGCATGGACAGAGAGGGGAGGGGGGGGGGGGGGGGGGGGGGGGGACCACATTTGCAAAGACCATCTACTTCCGACCCTCAGATTTGGCAGTCACCCTCACAATTTCTCCCAAAATTTGCCTTCTTACTTTGTGTTTGATGTTTGCTATTGCAGCCGAAGGCATGATTTTGTTGTTGGAGTTGGACTTGCTTGCCTGGTAGAATGTCTCAAACGCGAACTCTGTGTTCAGCACCACCCAAACTAAGTGGAATCGTGTTCTTGACATTGACTTCTTCTTTACATCTCCCACTCACAACGTTCCAAAATGATGACCACCGTGCGTGCACTACAACCTCCAAGATTCTCGGGGTCTCCTCCAATGAGGGTCACATGATCTAATGAGGTACTTCCTTTTTGCACTAGTGCCTGGCATGTCCAAAGCCTCCGGCCTCCCAACATCAAGGAGGTGATGATCTTTCAACAGGTCTCTGAAAAACAGAGACGACTTGGTCTCTGAAATAGCCCCATACTTGAATCTTTTCTGTGCAAATGACAGGTACCTGCATCAGAAAAAGAAAGCATCGCCAGCAAACCATCCAAAACACAATTTTGTTATCACATTCTTCCATGTTGTGAACTCATTTTTGCCTTCCAAGAAAACACACACACACACACACACACACACACACACAC
>SZWC01008668.1:29870-43470 GCA_023375785.1 Penium margaritaceum
TGGCACAACTCTGGCACAACTCTGGCAAAACTCTGGCACAACTCACGCACAACTCTGACACAACCCTGGCATAACTCTGGCACAACTCTGGCACAACTATGGAACAACTCTGGCACAACTTAGGCATAACTCCGGCACAACTAGGCATAGCTCTGGCACAATTCTGGAACAACTATGGCACAACTCTGGCACAACTTAGGCATAACTCTGGCAGAACTATGGCAAAACTCTGGCACAACTCTGGCACAACTCAAGCACAACTCTGGAAGAACTCTGGCACAACTCTGGCACAACCCTGGCACAACTCTGGCACAACTCTGGCACGAATCTGGCACAACTCTGGCACAACTCTGGCACAACTCTGGGAAAACTCTGGCACAACTTTGGCATAACTCTGACACAAATCTGGCAGAACACTGGCAAAACTCTGGCATAACTCTGGCACAAATCTGGCAAAACTCTGGAATAACTCTGGCACAACTCTGGCACAACATAGGCACAACATTGGCACAACTCTGGCACAACCCTGGTACAACTCTGGCACAATTCAAGCGCAACTCTGGCACAACACTGGCACAACTTTGGCACTACTCTGGCACAACCCTGGCACAACTCTGGCACAACTAGGGCACAACTCTTGCACAACACTGGCACAACTCTGGAACAACTCTGGCCCAATCCTGCCACAACTCTGGCACAACTCTTGCACAACTATGGCATAAATCTGAAGCAACTCTGGCACAACTCTGGAACAACTCTGGCACAACTCTGGCACAACTCCGGCACAACTCTGGCACAAAACTGGCACAACTCTGGCTCAACTCTGGCACAACTCTAACACAACTCTGGCACTACTCTGGCATAACTCTGGCACAACTCAAGCATAAATCTGGCTCAGCTCTGGCACAACTCTTGAACAACGTAGGCATAACTCTGGAACAACTCTGGCAAAACTCCACCACAACACTGGCACAACTCTGGCACACCTCTGGCACAACTCTGGCACAACTCTTGCACAACACTGGCACAACTCTGGCACAACTATTTCAAAAATCTGGTACAACCCTGGAAAACTCTGGCAGAACTTTGACACAACTCTGGCACAACTCTGGCACAACTCTGGCACACCTCTGGCACAACTAATGTACAATTCTGACAAAACTCTGGAACAACTTTGGTACGACTCTGGCACAATTCTGGCACAACTCTGACACAACTCTGGCACAAGTTTGGAACAACTCTGGCAAAACTATGGCACAACTCTGGCACAACTATGGCACAACTCCGGCACAACTCTCGCACAACCCTGGAACAACACTGGCACAACTCTGGCACAGCTCTGGCACTACTCTGGCACAACTATGGTACAACTCAGGCACAACTCTGGCACAACTCTCGGACAAACCTGGCACAACTCTGGCACAACTGTGGCACAGCTCTGGCACAACTCTGGCACAACTCTGGCACCACTCCGGCATAACAGGAACATAACTGTGGCACAACCCTGGCACAAATCTGGCACAACTCTGGCACAACTCTAGCACAACTCTGGCACAACTCTGGCACAACTCTGGGACAACTCTGGCACAATTCTGGCACAATTCTGGCACAAATCTGGTATAACTCTTGCACAACTACGGCACAACTCTGGAATAACTCTGGCACAACTCTGGCACCACTCCGGCATAACAGGAACACAACTGTGGCACAACCCTGGCACAAATCTGGCACAAATCTGGCATAACTCTGGCACAACTTTAGCACAGCCTTGGCATAACTCTGGCACAACTCTGGCAGAACTCTTGCACAACTCTGGAAAACCTCTGGCACAACTGAGGTATAAATCTGGCACAACTCTGGAAAAACTCTGGCACAACTCTGGCAAAACTCTGGCAGAACTCTGGCTGAACTCTGACACAACTCTGGCACAATTCTGGCGCAACACTGAGACAACACTGGCACAACTCTTGCAGAACTCTGGCACAACTCTGGCACAACTCTGGCACAACTCGGACACAAATCTGGCAAAACTCTGGCACAACTCTGGCACAACTCTGCCACAACTCTGGCAAAACTTTGGAACAAGTCTGGCAGGAATCTGGCACAACTCTGTCACAACTCGGACAAAACTCTGGCACAACTATGGCACAACTCTGGCACCGTTCTGGCACAACTCTGACACAAATCTGGCACAACTCTGGCACAACTCTGGCACAACTCTGGCACAACTCGGACAAAACTCTGGCACAACTATGGCACAACTCTGGCACCGTTCTGGCACAACTCTGACACAAATCTGGCACAACTCTGGCACAACTCTGGCACAACTCTGGCACAACTCTGGAACAACTCTGGAACAAGTCTCGCACAAATCTGGCACAACTCTGGCACAACACTGGCACAACACTGGCAACAGTTTGGCACAGCTCTGGCACAACTCTGGCACCACACTGGCAGAACTCTGGTACAACACTGGCACAACTCTGGCACAACTCTGGCACAACTCTGGCACAACTCTGGCACAACTCCGGTAAAAATCTGGCACAACTCTGGCACAACATAGGCACAACATTGACACATCTCTGGCACAACTCTGGTACAAATCTGGCACAATTTTAGCACAACCTTGGCACAACTCTGGCACAACGTTGGCACAACTCTTGCAGAACTCTGGCAGAACTCTGGCACAACTCTAGCACAACTCTGGCACAACTCTGGCACAACTTTGGCATGACTCAGGCACAACTATGGCACAACTCTGGCACAACTCTGGCACTACTCTGGCACAACTCTGGTACAACTATGGCACAACTCTGGTACAACTCTGACACAACTCTGGCACAGCCTTGGCAAAACTATGGCACAACTCTGGCATAACTCTAGCACAATTTTGGAACAACTCTGGCACAACGTTGGCATAACTCTGGAACAACTCTGGAAAAACTCAGGTACAACCCTTGCAGAACTATGGCACAATTCTGGAACAAGTCTGGCATGACTTTGGCACCACTCTGGCCCAACTCTGACACAATTCTGGCACAACTCTGGCACATATATGGCACAAATCTGGCACAACTCTGGTACAACTCTGACACAACTCTGGCACAACTCTGGCATGACTTTGGCACCACTCTGGCCCAACTCTGACACAATTCTGGCACAACTCTGGCACATATATGGCACAAATCTGGCACAACTCTGGTACAACTCTGACACAACTCTTGCAGAGCCTTGGCAAAACTATGGCACAACTCTGGCATAACTCTGGCACAATTCTGGAACAACTATGGCACAACTTTGGCATAAATCTGGAACAACTCTGGCAAAACTCTAGCACAACTCTGGCAAAACTCTGGCACAACTCTGGCATAACTCTGGCACAATTCTGGAACAACTATGGCACAACTTTGGCATAAATCTGGAACAACTCTGGCAAAACTCTAGCACAACTCTGGCAAAACTCTGGCAGAATTCTGGCACAACTTTCGTACAACTCTAGCACAACTCTGGCACAACTCTGGCACAACTCTGGCACAAATCTGGCACAACTCTTGCACAACTCTGGCACAACTCTGGCAGATCTATGGCACAACTCTGGCAGAACTCTGGCACAACTCTGACACAACTCTGGCACAACTCAAGCACAACTATGGCACAACTCTGGCACAACTAAAGCACAACTATGGCACAACTCTGGCACAACTCCAGCATAACTCTGGCACAACTCTGGCACAGCTCTGGCAAAACTCTGACACAACTCTGGCACAACTTTGGCACAACTCTTGCACAACTATGGCAAAACTCTGGTTTAATTCTGGCACAACTCTGGCACAAATCTGGCACAAATCTGGAACAACTCTGGCAAAGCTTTGGAACAAATCTCGTACAAATCTGGCACAACTCTGGCACAACCCTGGAACAAGTCTGGCACAACTCTGGCACAACTCTGGCACAAATCTGGCACAACTCTGGCACAACCCTGGAACAAGTCTGGCACAACTCTGGCACAACTCTGGCACAACTCCGGCAGAAGACTGGCACAACTCTGGTACTACTCTGGCACAACTCTGGCAGAAGACTGGCACAACTCTGGCAGAACTCTGGCACAACTCTGGCACAAAACTGGCACAACTCTGGCACAACTCTGGCACAACACTTGCACAACTCTGGCACAACTCTGGGACAACTCTGGTACAACTCTCCCAAAGCTCTGGCAAAACCCTGGCATTACTCACTGGCACAATTTTGGCACAACTAGGGCACAACTCTGGCACAACTTTGGCACAGCTCTGGCACAACTCTGGCACAACACTGGCACAACTCTGGCACAACTTTGGCACAATTCTGGCATAACTCTGGCACAATTTAAGCATAACTCTGGCACAACTCTGGCACAACTCTTGCACAACGTAGGCATAACTCTGGCACAACCCTGGCAAACATCCGGCACAACTCTGGCACAACTCTGGCACACCTCCGGCACAACTCTGGCACAACTCTGGCACAACTCTCGCACAACACTGGCACAAATCTGGCACAACTCTTTCAAAACTCTTGTACAATCTGGCACAACTCTGGCACAACTTTGACACAACTCTGGCATAAATTTTGGCAAAACTCTGGAAAAACTCTGGCACAACTCTGGCACACCTCTGGCACATCTCTGGCACAATTCTGGCAAAACTGTGGAACAACTCCGGTACAACTCTGGCACAATTCTGGCACAACTCTGACACAACTCTGGCACAAGTTTGGAACAACTCTGGCAAATCTATGGCACAACTCTGGCACAACTCTGGCACAGCTCTGGCACAACTCTGGCACAACTCCTGTACAACTCTCTCACAACCCTGGCACAACACTGGCAAAACTCTGGCACAGCTCTGGTACAACTCTGGCACAACCATGGCACAACTCTGGAACAACTCTGGCACAGCTCTGGCACAACTCTGGCACAACTCTGGCACAACTCTGGAACAACTCTGGCACAAACCTGGAGCAAATCTGGCACAACTCTGGCACAAATCTGGCACAAGTCTGGCACAGCTCTGGCACAACTCTGGCACAACTCTGGCACAACTCTGGCACAACTCTGGCACAACTCTGGCACAACTCTGGCACAACTCTGGCACAAGTCTGGCACAACCCTCGTACAACTCTGGCACAACTCTGGCACAATTGTGGCACAACTCTGGTACAACTCTTGCACAACTATGGCAAAACTCTGGACCAACTCTGACACAACTCTGGCACAACTCTAGCACAAATCGGACACAACTCTGGGACAACTCTGGCACAAATCTGGCAAGCATCTGGCACAGCTCTGGCACAACTCTGACACAACTCTGGAGCAGCCTGGGCATAACTAGGGAACAAGTCTGGCATAACTTTGGCACAACTCTGGCAAGCATCTGGCACAGCTCTGGCACAACTCTGACACAACTCTGGAGCAGCCTGGGCATAACTAGGGAACAAGTCTGGCATAACTTTGGCACAACTCTGGAACAAATCTGGTACAAGTTCAGCATAACTCTGGCACAACTCTGGAAAAACGCTGGCACAACTCCGGCAAAACTCTGGCACAAATCTGGCACAACTCTGGCAAAACTCTGGCACAACTTTGGCACAACTCTGGCACAACTCTAGCACAACTCTGGCACAACTCTGGCATAACTCTGGCACAACTCTGGAAAAACGCTGGCACAACTCCGGCAAAACTCTGGCACAAATCTGGCACAACTCTGGCAAAACTCTGGCACAACTTTGGCACAACTCTGGCACAACTCTAGCACAACTCTGGCACAACTCTGGCACAACTCTTGCAAAACTCTGGAACAACTCTGGCAGGACTCTGGCACAACTCTGGCACAACTTTGACACAATTCTGGCACATCTTTGGCACAACTCTGGCCCAACTGTGGCAACTCTGGCTCAATTCTGGCACAACTCTGGCACAACTCTGACACAACTTTGGCAAAACTTTGGAACAAGGATCGCACAAATCTGGCACAACTCTGGCACAACACTGGCACAACACTGGCACAATACTGGCACAACCCTGGAACAACTCTGGCACAAGTCTGGCACAATTCTGGCAAAGGTTTGGCATTGCTCTGGCACAACTCTGGCACAACCCTGGCACAAGACTGGCACAAATCTGGCACAACTCTGGCACAACTCTGGCACAACACTGGCGCAAATCTGGCACAACTCTGGCACAATTCTGGCAAAGGTTTGGCATTGCTCTGGCACAACTCTGGCACAACCCTGGCACAAGACTGGCACAAATCTGGCACAACTCTGGCACAACTCTGGCACAACACTGGCGCAAATCTGGCACAACTCTGACACAACTCTGGCACAAGTCTTGCACAACTCTGGCACAACTCTCGCACAAATCTGGCACAACCCTGGCATAACTCTTGCACAACTCTGGCACAACTAGGGCACAACTCTGGCACAACTCTGGCACAAGTCTTGCACAACTCTGGCACAACTCTCGCACAAATCTGGCACAACCCTGGCATAACTCTTGCACAACTCTGGCACAACTAGGGCACAACTCTGGCACAACTTAGGTATAACTCTGGCACAACTAGGCATAACTCTGGCACAACTCTGGAACAACTATGGCACAACTCTGGCACAACTTAGGCATAACTCTGGCACAACTATGGCCAAAATCTAGCACAACTCTGGCACAACTCTGGCACAACTCTGGAACAACTCTGGCACAACTTTGGCACAAATCTGGCACAACTCTGGCACAGCTCTGGCAAAACTCTGGAATAAATCTGGGAAAACTCTGGGACACCTTTGGCATAAGTCTGGCACAACTCTGGCACAACTCTTGCACAACTCTGGCACAACTCTGGCACAACTCTGGCAAAACTCTGGAAAAACTCTGGCACAACTCTTGCACAACTCTGTTACAACATAGGCACAATATTGGCACAACTCTGGCACAAGTCAGGCATGATTCTAGAACAACTCTAGCACAACTCTGGCACAACTCTGGCACAACTCGGGCACAACATTGGCACAACAATGGCACAACTCTGGCACAACTCGGGCATAACTCTGGCACAACTATGGCAAAACTCTGGCACAACTTTTGCACAACCCTGGCACATCTCTGGCACATCTCTGTAACAACTCTAGCAGAACCCTGGCACACCTCTGGCACAGCTTTGGCACAACTCTGGCACAACTATGGCACAACTTTGGCACAACCCTGGCACATCTCTGGCACATCTCTGTAACAACTCTAGCAGAACCCTGGCACACCTCTGGCACAGCTTTGGCACAACTCTGGCACAACTATGGCACAACTTTGGCACAACACTGGCATAATTCTGGCACAACTCTGGGACAATTCGGGCACAACTCTGGTAAAACTCTTGCACAACTATGGCACAACTTTAGAACAACTCTGGCACAACTCTGGCACAACACTGGCACAACCCTGGCAAAACTATGGCACAAATCTTGCACAACTCTGGCACAACTCTGGCACAACTCTCACACAACTCTTGCAAAACGTTTGCATAACTCTGGCACAACTCTGGCACAACACTGGCACAACCCTGGCAAAACTATGGCACAAATCTTGCACAACTCTGGCACAACTCTGGCACAACTCTCACACAACTCTTGCAAAACGTTTGCATAACTCTGGCACAACTCGGGCATAACTCTGGAAGAACTCTGGCACAACTCTGGCACAACTCTCACACAAATCTAGCAGAACTTTGGCACAACTCTGGCACAACTTTCGCACAACTTTGGCACAACTCTGGCACAACTTGGGCATAAGTCTGGCATAACTCTGGCACAACTCTGGGACAACTCTGGCACAGCTCTGGAACGACTCTGGCACAACTCTGACACAACTCTGGCACTACTTTGGTACAACTCATCCACAACTATAGCACAACTCTGGCACAACTGGGGCACAACTCTGGCACAAATCTGGTACAACTCTGGCACAACTCTGGCACAGCCCTGGCAAAACTCTGGAACAACTCTGGCACAACTCTGGCACAACTCTGGCACAACACTGGCACAACCCCGGCACAACTTTGGCACAACTCTGGCAAAACTCTGGCAGAACTCTGGCACAACTCTAGCAAAACTCTAAAATAACTCTGGCACAACTTTGGCACAACTCTGACACAACAGAGGCACAACATTGGCACAAATCTGGCACAACTCTGGCACAACTCTGGCACAACTCTGGCAAAACTCTGGCAGAACTCTGGCACAACTCTAGCAAAACTCTAAAATAACTCTGGCACAACTTTGGCACAACTCTGACACAACAGAGGCACAACATTGGCACAAATCTGGCACAACTCTGGCATAAATCTGGAACAATTCTAGTATAACTCTAGCACAACTCTGGTACAACTTTGGCAGAACTCTGGCAGAACTATGGCACAACTCTGGCACAACTCTGGCGCAACTCTGGCACAACTTTGACACAACTCTGGTATAACTCTGACATAACTCTGGCACAACTCGGGCATAACTTTTGTACAACTCTGGCACAACTCTGGCACAACTTAGGCATAACTCTGGCACTACTCTGGAACAACTCTGGCACATTTCTGACACAACTCTCGCACAAATCTAGCACAACTCTGGCACTACTCTGGCAGAATTCTGGAGAAACTCTGGCACAACTCTGGCACAACTCTGGAACAACTCTGGCACAACTCCGGCACAACTCTGGCACAACTCTGGCACAACTCTGGCACAACTCTGGCACAACACTGGCACAACTCCGGCACAACTCTGGCACATCTCTGGCACAACTCTGGCAGAACTCTGGCACAACTATCCCAATACAGTAGAATAACTCTGGCACAACTCTGGCACAACTCTGACACAACATAGGCACAACTTTGGCACAACTCTGGCACAACTCTGGCAAAATTCCAGCACAACTCTAGCACAAATCTGGCACAACTTTGGAACAACTCTGGCAAACCTCTGGCACAACTCTGGCACCACTCTGGTACAACTCTGGTACAACTCTGGCACAAATCTGGCACAACTCTGGCACAACTCTCGCAAAAATCTGACACGACTCTGGCACAACTCTGGCATAACTCTTGCACAACTCTGGCATAACTCTGGCATAACTATGGCACAACTCTGGCCCAACGTAGGCATAACTCTGGCACAACTCTGGCAAAACTCTGGCACAATTTTGGCACAACTCTGGCACAACTCTGGCACAATTCTGGCACAACTCTAGCACAACTCTGGCACAACTCTGACACAACTCTGGTGCAACTCTGGCACAACTCTGGCACAACTCTGGAACAACTTAGGCATAAGTCTGGCACAACTCTGGAGAAACTCTGGCACAGCTCTGGCACAACTCTCGCACAACTCTAGCATAACTCTGGCACAATTCTGGCTGAACTCTGGCACAACTCTGGCAAAACTCTGGCACAACTCTGGCACAATTCTGGCAGAACTCTGGCACAACTCGGGCACAACTCTGGCAGAACTCTAACGCAACTCTGGCACAACTTTGGCACAAATTAAGCACATTTATGGCACAACTGTGGCACAAATGTGGCACAAATGTGGCACAACTCTGGCACAACTCCGGGAACACTATGGAACAATTCCGGCACAACTCTGGCACAACACTGGCACAACCCTGGCACACCTCTGCCACGACTCTTGCACAACTCTGGCAGAACTCTGGCACAACTCTGGCAAAAATGTAGAATAACTCTGGCACAAATCTGGCACAACTCTGGCATAACATAGGCACAACATTGGGACAACTGTGGCACAACTCTGGCAAAACTCTGGCACAATTCTTGCACAACTCTGGCACAACTCTGGCACAACTCTGAAACATCTCTGGCACAACTCTGGCATAACTCTGGCACAAATCGGGCATAACTCTGGCAAAACTCTGGCAGAACTCTGGCACAACTCTGGCATAACTTTGGCACAAGTCTGGAACAACTCTGGCACAACGCACGCACAAATCTCACACAACTCTGGCACAACTCTGGCACAACTCTGGCACAACTTCGGCACAAGTCTGGCACAACTCTGGCACAACTCTGGCACAACTTTGGCACAACTCATGCACAACTATGGCAAAACTCTGCCACAACTGTGGCACAACTCTGGCACACTCTGGCACAACTCTGGCAAAACTCTGGAACAACTCTGGCACAACTCTGGCACAACTTTGGCACAACACTGGCACTACACTGGCACAAGCCCGGCACAACTCTGGCACACTCTGGCACAACTCTGGCAAAACTCTGGAACAACTCTGGCACAACTCTGGCACAACTTTGGCACAACACTGGCACTACACTGGCACAATCCCAGCACAACTCTGGTACAAATCTGGCACAACTCTGGCAGAACTCTGGCACAAATCTGGAAAAAGGTCTAAAACAACTCTTGCAAAACCCTGGCACAACTCTTGCACAACATAGGCACAACATTGGCACAACTCTGGCACAACTCTGGAACAATTCTAGCACAACTCTGGCACACCTCTGGCACAACTCTTGCACAACATAGGCACAACATTGGCACAACTCTGGCACAACTCTGGAACAATTCTAGCACAACTCTGGCACACCTCTGGCACAACTTTGGCACAATTCTCGCACAACTCTGGCACAACTCTGGCACAACTCTGGCACTTCTGTACAACTCTGGCACAAATCTGGCATAACTCTGGCACAACTCTGGCACAACTTTGACAAAACTCTGGCACAACTCTGGCATAACTCTGGCAGTACTCTAGCATAACTCTGGCACAACTATGGAAAAACTCTGCCCCAACTTAGGCATAACTCTGGCACAAATCTGGAAAAACTCTGGCACGACTCTGGCACAACTCTGCACACATCTGGCACAATTCTGGTACATCTCTGGGACAACTCCGGCACCACTCTGACACAACTCTGGCACAACTCTGGCATAGCTGTGGCACAACTCGGGAATAACTCTGGCACAACTCTGGCACAACTCTGGCACAACTCTAGCACAACTCTGGCACAACTCTTCACAACTCTAGCAGAACTCTGGCACAACTCTGGCACAACTCTGGCACAACTCTGGTACAACTCTGGCACAACTCTGGCACAACTCTGACACAACTCTGGCACAACTTTGGCACAACTGAACAAGAACTATGGGACAACCCTGCCACAACGGTGGCACAACTCTTGCACAACTCTGGCACAACCCTGGCAAAACTCTGGAACAACTCTGGCACAAGTCTCGCACAACTCTGGTACAACACTGGCATAACACCGGCACAACCCCGGCTCAACTCTGGCAGAACTCTGGCAGAACTCCGGCACAACTCTGGCAAAACTCTAAAATAACTCTGGCACAGCTCTGGCACAACATAGGCATAACATTGGCACAACTCTAGCAAAACTCCGGCACAACTCTGGCACAACTCTTGCACAACTCTGGCACAACTCTGAAACAAATTTGGCACAACTCTGGCACAACTTGGTACAACTCTGGCACAACTCTGGCACAACACTGGCACAACTCTGGCACAACTCTTGCACAACTCTGGCACAACTCTGAAACAAATTTGGCACAACTCTGGCACAACTTGGTACAACTCTGGCACAACTCTGGCACAATTCTGGCACAACTCTGGTACATCTCTGGCACAAATCTGTCACAATTCTGGCACAACTCTGACACAACTATGACATAACTCTGGCACAACTCTGGCATAACTCTGGCACAACTTTGGCATAATTCTGGCACAACTATGGCACAACTATGGCACAACTGTGGCACAATTAAGGCATAACTCTGGGACAACTCTGGCAAAACTCTGGCACAACTTTGGCACAACTCTTGCACAACTCTGACACAACTATGGCACAACTATGGCACAACTGTGGCACAATTAAGGCATAACTCTGGGACAACTCTGGCAAAACTCTGGCACAACTTTGGCACAACTCTTGCACAACTCTGACACAACTCCGGCACAACTCTGGCACAACTCTGGCACAACTCAGGCAGAACTCTGGCACAACTCTGGCACAACTCTGGCACAGCACTGTTGAAAATAGAATCTGACAATTCAGACCCCTTGGAAATCATCCGAGCTCTCAATAAAGGTTCAGGTCCCTGACCGAACAAACTTGACCAACGGCTCTCGAACCGTTGAGACCTAATGGTCAAGAGGTCCCCTAATAAGGTGACATCTTTTATTCCCCTCCGGCTAGCGGAAAGAAGCCGTTGCATAGGAACTTTGTCCTGTTCTGTCTGTAGATACTAAGGATGTTCATTCCCTCGAGTTAACCAGAACAGTTCTTCGCATCCTGTTCCCTTTGGTTCCACGGCTTCGTCACCGTGTTCTCGCTCTGCTCGCATCTCACTCTCATTGTCTTTGGCAACCACTATCTGCTCCCAACTTTTCGCTTTGCCACCCCTGATCCTTCGCTCAGCATCAGCACATCACTCGCTTCGCTCCCGCACTCTTTCTGTCTCGTGTCTACCTCGGAGTCCTGGTTCTACACCTCTCTCAAGGCCCTGCGACTAACCCCATAGATCAGCACTCGCCTCTCTGCTCTCGTCATTCTGGTGACAACCTTCCACACGCCTCATTGATTCTACCGGCTTCTGCTCCTGTTGTTATCGCTCATTGACTTTTTTTGCCATGGTATCAGAGCCTCAAGCAACATCACCTAGTGCTTCGTGACCCAGTCATCGCTTCGCTACCCTATTCGCCTCACTCCTCTGCCGAACAGTCCTCTGCCGCCATCACCGCTATCTCGCATTGCTCCGCTTCATCAGCAGCTGATGACATCAGCATTACCTGGAGTGCTCCTCGGACGGAAATGATACCTCATCATCTCGGTCAAGCCCTTCACCTAGATCCGCGCCCATGGCCAAGCCAGTGGCGCAACGTCAGCACCTACTGAGAACAGCTCCCGAGCCGCTATCTGCCGTCATCTTCCTAGATGCTTCCTGCTGCCTATCCTTCCTCGTTCCTCAGCCGTTGCTGACGCTTGCGCCTTCCTCATCTGCTTCACCTGTCTTATCTGCTCCATCTGCTCCATCCACATCGGCTTCCTCACAGTCATTGCTTCGAGTCACGTCTTCGCACTGCCCTCTTGCGTCGTCAGGAGCAGAAACGTGTGATCCATCATCAGGATATCAGACACCACCAGTCTTCTTGCTCCCATTGCGAGCCAACTGGGAAACAAGCCGTCACTCTCCTGACATCAGCGGGCCAGCGTGGCTGCTCACCTCACAACTTCCTCTGCTGCAGCCAACTTCCTCTCGCCGTCAGGATATTGGACACCACGAGTCTTCCTGCTCCCATTGCGAGCCAACTGGGGAACAAGCGGTCACTCTCCTAATAACAAAGGAATAGGTTGCCTTACTCGCGTCCACTGCTGCTTCCTTCATCCGCCTGTACCGCCTTATACTACCGCTCCTCTATCAGTCTAGCCGCGACATTGTCACCCTCCTCAGCCTCCTCTCCTTCAGCCTTCGCACTTCCTACTCATTGAACAATCATCATCCGCCGCCCTCTCCATCCCTCTTCCGTGTCAGCCTCATC
>SZWC01008668.1:43502-54990 GCA_023375785.1 Penium margaritaceum
TTCCTTCATCCGCCTGTACCGCCTTATACTACCGCTCCTCTATCAGTCTAGCCGCGACATTGTCACCCTCCTCAGCCTCCTCTCCTTCAGCCTTCGCACTTCCTACTCATTGAACAATCATCATCCGCCGCCCTCTCCATCCCTCTTCCGTGTCAGCCTCATCTCCGCTTCCTTCGCCGCATCGCCTCTTATCAACTTCCACTCCGTCATCATCAGCATTACCTTGTAGCACACGTGGTTCCGTCCCTGTGCTCACTCAGCAATCAGACGCTCCTCCGCCATCATCCATTCCTCCGCTCTTTGCATCGTCTTTCTCTCGGCAGAAGGACCCGCACGGTCGCATTGCCTGTTCCGCAACGACCTCCGTCCACGCCAAAACTTCCACAGCGCACGCGGTTTGCCCCTGCGCCCACTCCTATGTCATTAGCTTCCGCCTCCTCATCAGCAATCATCACCATCGACTGCCAGCACAAGGAGCTAAACGAGCCAGCTGCCTGTTTCACAGCAGCCTGCACCCACGCAAGCAGCAGATTCCTCGCGGCGCGCTAGCTCCGGCCTTCCCCTTGCCGCATTCTACTGCCCTATTTCGTAGCGCACGAGGCTTTGCCCCTGCGCCCACTCCTTCATCATCGAACCCCTCTGCCATCAGCCACTTTTTGCCATCATCTGCCTTTTATCATCAGCTCGGCACAAGGACCCGCCCGGTCGCATCACTCTTTCCGTGACGACCTGCGCCCACGCCGAAACTTCCCCAGTGCACGAGGTTCCATCCCTGCGCCCACTTGCTTTCAAGTCTCGCAGCAGCATCACCACCCCCTAAGCACCTCCAGCAACAGCACCTACTCCTTCTGCTCACATCACTTCAACTCATCCTTTACCTCAGGCCAAGACAAGCGTGGAAACTCCAAGACTCTGCTTCTAGTGTATCAGACACCACTTGTCCTTCTGCTCATTGTTCGAGCCAACGAGTGGAACAAGCCGTCACTCCACCAGACCTGACCTTGGACAAGAAAAGCTTCTCAGAGCCGTCCCAGAAGGACACAGAAGACCAGCTGTGGCAGATTTTCTTCTGTGATTGGCACAGTGGCAGTGCCTTCCTTTCCCTTACATCACTTCTCGCACCTCTGCATATGAGACGTGTACTGTACTCGCGGAAGATGGAAGCAATGTTACTGGTTGGGAAAATCAACTGCTCACTCTGGCACACCAAACCTCAATCAACCAGTACAACATGGCGCAACTCCTCATTGGACAATACGAACACCTTCGCTTGCCACATCGGCCCATCCCGAATTATGATGATGCCTTCTTCAACGTCTACCGCCTACTTCGGGAGCGGCTCCATTCTTCCTACCTTCATCACCAACTGAAGACTAACTCTATCCCTAAACTGTGGAATCGTATCCTGCAACAAGCCTGGAGAAAGCAGTGGATTGCAACCATGTGTCAGAACAATGAAATTTTCCCAGATCTCACCGGAAGAGTGCGTGTTCTGCGCCATACGTCCTTTCTGTCCGCAGCTCAAGAATGGACGAAAGAAGTCTACAACGCCCTGTACCCGGAACTCCTGCATGACTACGGGATTACTGACGCACTGCTTGGGAACTGACCCATCTGGGGCCAATGGTTTATGACAAAACCCTCTGCCTCCAAAAGGAAAGGATCAATCAAGGCATCAGGGAAGGACTCAAACAAGTCCTCGGATGAAAACTCCATCAGTTGGTGGATGAATACCCTTTGCACCTCGGGGAAATGTGGAACAACTTACTCATGCACTGTGGAGTAGAACGTTCACCCATGTGGGAGGACAAAAACTATCACTAGCACAAGAGGTCACTCCTTCCAACCTTGTCAGATTCATAGGGGGTGTTGGAAATAGAATCTGACAAGTCAGACCCCTCGGAAATAATCTGACCTCTCAATAAAGGTTCAGGTCCCCGACCAAACCGACTTAACCAATGGCTCTCGAACCGTTGAGACCTTTTGGTCAAGAGATCCCCTAAGAAGGTGACATCTGTCATCCGTGTCCGGCTAGCGGAAAGAAGTAGTTGCATAGGAACGTTGTCCTGTTCTGTCTATAGATACGCAGAATGTTCATTCCCTCGAGTTATCCAGAACAGTTCTTTCCATCATGTTCCCTTTGGTTCCACGGCTTCACCGCAGTGTTCTTGCTCTGCTCGCCTCTCACTCTCATCGTCTTCGCCAACCACACTCTGCTCCCAACGTTTCGCTTTGCCACCCGTGATCCTTCGCTCAGCATTAGCACATCACTCGCTTCGCTCCCGCACTCTCTCTGTCTCCTGTCTACCTCGAAGTCCTGGTTCTACATCTCTCTCAAGGCCCTATGACTAACCCCGTGGATCAGCACTCGCCTCTCTGCTCTCGTCACTCCGGCAACAGCCTTCCACATGCCTTGTTGCTTGTACCTGCTTCTGCTCCTGCTATCCCCGCTCATTGACGTTTTCTGACAAACAGTGGCACAACTCTTGCAGACCTCTGGCACAACTTTGGCTCAACTCTGGAACAACTCTGGCACAACTTTTACACAACTCTGGCATAACTTTGGCACAACTCTGGCACAACTCTGGCACAACTCTTGCAGACCTCTGGCACAACTTTGGCTCAACTCTGGAACAACTCTGGCACAACTTTTACACAACTCTGGCATAACTTTGGCACAACTCTGGCACAACTCTGGCACAACTCTGGCACAACTCTCTCACAACTCTGGCAAAACTCTGGAACAACTCTTGCTCGACTCTGGCACAACTCTGGCACAATTTTGACACAACTCTGGAACAACGTTGGCACAACTCTGGCACAGCTATGGCACAACTCTGGCACAACTCTGGCACAACTCTGGAACAACTTTGGTACAACTCTGGCACAACTCTGGCACAACGCTGGCAAAACTCTGGAACAACTCTGGCACAACTCTGGCGCAACTCTCGTACAACACTGGCACAACACTGGCAGAACCCTGGCACAACTCTGGCACAACCCTGGCAGAACTCTGGGACAACACTGGCACAACTATGGAACAACTCTGGCACAACTCTGGCACAATCCTGGCATAACTCTGGCACAACTCTGGCACAACTCTGGCGCAACTCTCGTACAACACTGGCACAACACTGGCAGAACCCTGGCACAACTCTGGCACAACCCTGGCAGAACTCTGGGACAACACTGGCACAACTATGGAACAACTCTGGCACAACTCTGGCACAATCCTGGCATAACTCTGGCACAACTCTGGCACAACTCTGGCGCAACTCTCGTACAACACTGGCACAACACTGGCAGAACCCTGGCACAACTCTGGCACAACCCTGGCAGAACTCTGGGACAACACTGGCACAACTATGGAACAACTCTGGCACAACTCTGGCACAATCCTGGCATAACTCTGGCACAACTCTGGCACAACTCTGGCGCAACTCTCGTACAACACTGGCACAACACTGGCAGAACCCTGGCACAACTCTGGCACAACCCTGGCAGAACTCTGGGACAACACTGGCACAACTATGGAACAACTCTGGCACAACTCTGGCACAATCCTGGCATAACTCTGGCACAACTCTGGCACAACTCTGGCGCAACTCTCGTACAACACTGGCACAACACTGGCAGAACCCTGGCACAACTCTGGCACAACCCTGGCAGAACTCTGGGACAACACTGGCACAACTATGGAACAACTCTGGCACAACTCTGGCACAATCCTGGCATAACTCTGGCACAACTCTGGCACAACTCTGGCGCAACTCTCGTACAACACTGGCACAACACTGGCAGAACCCTGGCACAACTCTGGCACAACCCTGGCAGAACTCTGGGACAACACTGGCACAACTATGGAACAACTCTGGCACAACTCTGGCACAATCCTGGCATAACTCTGGCACAACTCTGGCACAACTCTGGCGCAACTCTCGTACAACACTGGCACAACACTGGCAGAACCCTGGCACAACTCTGGCACAACCCTGGCAGAACTCTGGGACAACACTGGCACAACTATGGAACAACTCTGGCACAACTCTGGCACAATCCTGGCATAACTCTGGCACAACTCTGGCACAACTCTGGCGCAACTCTCGTACAACACTGGCACAACACTGGCAGAACCCTGGCACAACTCTGGCACAACCCTGGCAGAACTCTGGGACAACACTGGCACAACTATGGAACAACTCTGGCACAACTCTGGCACAATCCTGGCATAACTCTGGCACAACTCTGGCACAACTCTGGCGCAACTCTCGTACAACACTGGCACAACACTGGCAGAACCCTGGCACAACTCTGGCACAACCCTGGCAGAACTCTGGGACAACACTGGCACAACTATGGAACAACTCTGGCACAACTCTGGCACAATCCTGGCATAACTCTGGCACAACTCTGGCACAACTCTGGCGCAACTCTCGTACAACACTGGCACAACACTGGCAGAACCCTGGCACAACTCTGGCACAACCCTGGCAGAACTCTGGGACAACACTGGCACAACTATGGAACAACTCTGGCACAACTCTGGCACAATCCTGGCATAACTCTGGCACAACTCTGGCACAACTCTGGCGCAACTCTCGTACAACACTGGCACAACACTGGCAGAACCCTGGCACAACTCTGGCACAACCCTGGCAGAACTCTGGGACAACACTGGCACAACTATGGAACAACTCTGGCACAACTCTGGCACAATCCTGGCATAACTCTGGCACAACTCTGGCACAACTCTGGCGCAACTCTCGTACAACACTGGCACAACACTGGCAGAACCCTGGCACAACTCTGGCACAACCCTGGCAGAACTCTGGGACAACACTGGCACAACTATGGAACAACTCTGGCACAACTCTGGCACAATCCTGGCATAACTCTGGCACAACTCTGGCACAACTCTGGCGCAACTCTCGTACAACACTGGCACAACACTGGCAGAACCCTGGCACAACTCTGGCACAACCCTGGCAGAACTCTGGGACAACACTGGCACAACTATGGAACAACTCTGGCACAACTCTGGCACAATCCTGGCATAACTCTGGCACAACTCTGGCACAACTCTGGCGCAACTCTCGTACAACACTGGCACAACACTGGCAGAACCCTGGCACAACTCTGGCACAACCCTGGCAGAACTCTGGGACAACACTGGCACAACTATGGAACAACTCTGGCACAACTCTGGCACAATCCTGGCATAACTCTGGCACAACTCTGGCACAACTCTGGCACAACTCTGGTACAACTCTGGCAGACATCTGGCACACTGCTGGCACAACTATAGCACAACTCTGACACAACTCTGGCACAATTCTGGCATAACTCTGGCACAACTCTGGCATAACTGGGGCACAACTATGGCATAACTCTGGCAGAACCAAGGCATAACTCTGGCACAACTCTGGCAAAACTCTGGCAAAACTCTGGCAGAAGTCATGCACAACTCTGGCACAACCCTGGCACAAGTCTGGGACAACTCTGGCACAACTCTGGCACAACTCTTGCACAACTCTGGCACAACTCTGGCACAACGCTGGCACAACACTGGAACAACTCTGGCACAACTCTGGCTCAACTCTTGGACAACTCTGGCACACCTTTCACACAAAACTGGCATAACTTTGGCACAACCCTGGCACAACCTTGGCACAACTCTGGCACAACTCTGGCAAAACTACGGCACAACTCTGGCACAACTTTGGCAAATCTCTGGAACAACTCTTGCTAGACTCTGGCACAATTTTGACACAACTCTGGCCCAACTTTGGCACAACTTTGGCACAAGTATGGCACACCTCTGGAACAACATCGGCACAACTTTGGTACACCTCTGGCATAACTCTGGCACAACTCGGGCACAACTCTGGCACAACTCTGGCACATCTCTGGCACAACTCTGGCACAACTCTCGCAAAACTCTGGAACAACTCTTGCTTGACTCTGGCACAATTTTGACACAACTCTGGCCCAACTTTGGCACAACTTTGGCACAAGTATGGCACACCTCTGGAACAACATCGGCACAACTTTGGTACACCTCTGGCATAACTCTGGCACAACTCGGGCACAACTCTGGCACAACTCTGGCACATCTCTGGCACAACTCTGGCACAACTCTCGCAAAACTCTGGAACAACTCTTGCTTGACTCTGGCACAATTTTGACACAACTCTGGCCCAACTTTGGCACAACTTTGGCACAAGTATGGCACACCTCTGGAACAACATCGGCACAACTTTGGTACACCTCTGGCATAACTCTGGCACAACTCGGGCACAACTCTGGCACAACTCTGGCACATCTCTGGCACAACTCTGGCACAACTCTCGCAAAACTCTGGAACAACTCTTGCTTGACTCTGGCACAATTTTGACACAACTCTGGCCCAACTTTGGCACAACTTTGGCACAAGTATGGCACACCTCTGGAACAACATCGGCACAACTTTGGTACACCTCTGGCATAACTCTGGCACAACTCGGGCACAACTCTGGCACAACTCTGGCACATCTCTGGCACAACTCTGGCACAACTCTCGCAAAACTCTGGAACAACTCTTGCTTGACTCTGGCACA
The DNA here is from genome assembly GCA_023375785.1 of Penium margaritaceum. Classification (NCBI taxonomy): domain Eukaryota; kingdom Viridiplantae; phylum Streptophyta; class Zygnematophyceae; order Desmidiales; family Peniaceae; genus Penium; species Penium margaritaceum. Next base: position 50,099 of record SZWC01008668.1, read on the forward strand.
ATTTTGACACAACTCTGGCCCAACTTTGGCACAACTTTGGCACAAGTATGGCACACCTCTGGAACAACATCGGCACAACTTTGGTACACCTCTGGCATAACTCTGGCACAACTCGGGCACAACTCTGGCACAACTCTGGCACATCTCTGGCACAACTCTGGCACAACTCTAGCACAACTCTGGCACAACTCTGGCACAACTATGGCACATCTTTGACATTATTCTGGCACAACGCTGGCAAAACTCTGCCACAACTCTGGCATAACTCTGGCACAAGTATGGAACCATTTTGGCTCAACTTAGGCATACTTCTGCCACAACTCTGGCAAAACCCTGGCACAACTCTGGCACAACTCTGGAACAACTCTGGCACAATTCTGGGACAACTCTGGAAAAAATCTGGCAAAACTCTGACACAACTCTGGCACAACACTGGCATAACTCTGGCACAACTCGGGCATAACTCTGGCACAACTCTGGCACAACTGCGGCACAATTTAGGCATAACTCTAGAACAACTCTGGAACAAATCTAGCACAACTCTGGCACAACTCTTGCACAACTATAGCACAACTCTGGCACAACTCTGGCACAACCCTGGCACAACTCAGGGACAAGTCTGGCACAACTCTGGCACAACTCTGGCACAACTCTGGCACAATTCTGGCACAACTCTGGCACAACTCTGGCACAACACTGGCACAAATCTGGCACAACTGTGGCACAAATGTGGCAAAACTCAACCAGAACTCTGGAACAACTCTGCCACAACTGTGGCACAACCCTGGCACAACTCTGGCACAACTCTGGTACCACCCTGGCACAAATCTGGCACAACTCTGGCACAACTCGGGCACAACCATCGCACAACTCTGGCTGAACTAAGGCATAACACTGGCACAACTCTCGCAAAACTCTGGCTCAAATCTGGCACAACTCTTGCACAACCCTGGCACAAAAATGGCACAAATCTGGGACAACGCTGGCACAACTCTGGCACAACTCTGGCACAACACTGGCACAACTCTGGAAGAACTCTGGCACAACTATGGCTCAATTCTGGGAAAACTCTGGCACAACTATGACACAACTCTGCCATATCTTTGGCACAACTCTGGCACAACTCTGGCACAACTCTGGCACAACTCTGGCACAACTCTGGCACAACACTGGCACAACTCTGGAAGAACTCTGGCACAACTATGGCTCAATTCTGGGAAAACTCTGGCACAACTATGACACAACTCTGCCATATCTTTGGCACAACTCTGGCACAACTCTGGCACAACTCTGGCAAAACTCTGGAACAACTCTTGCTTGACTCTGGCACATTTCTGGGACAAATTTGGCACAACTCTGGAAGAACTATGGCACAGCCCTGGCACAAATCTTGCACAACTTTGGTACAACTCTGGCACAACTCTGGCACAACTCTGGCAAAACTCCGGAACAACTCAGGCACAACTCTGGCACAACTCTGGCTAAACACTGGCACAACACTCCCACAACCCTGGCACAACTCTGGCACAAATCTGGCACAATTCTGGGAAAACACTGGCACAACTCTGGCACAACTCTGGCACATCTATGGCACAACTCTGGCACAACTCTTGCACATCTCTGGCAAAACCCTGGCATAACTCTGGCACAACTCTCGCACAACTTTGGCACAACTCTGGCACAAATTAGGCATAACTGTACAGTAACTATGGGAAAACTATGGCACAATCTGGCCCACTCTGGCACAACTCTGGCACAACTCTGGCACAACTCTGGCACAAATCAGGCACAACTCTGTCACAACTCTGGCACCACTCTGGCACATCTCTCGCACAACTCTGGCAAAACTCTGACACAACTGTGGCATAACTCTGGCACAACTATGGCACAACTCTGGCACAACTCTGGCACAACTCTGGCACAATATTGGCATAACTCTGGCACAACTCTGGCAAAACTCTGGAAGAACTCTGGCACAACTCTGGCAGAAGTCTGGAATAACAGTGGTACAACTCTGGCACAAGTCGGGCACAACAAAGGCACAACATTGACACAACTCTGGCACAACTCTGGCACAACTCTGGCACAACTCTAGCACAAATCTAGCACAACTCTGGCACAACTCTCGCACAACTCTGGCACAACTCTAGCACAAATCTGGCACAACTCTGGTACAACTTCGGCACATCTCTGGCACAACTGTGGCACAACCCTGGCACAACTCTGGCACAACTCTGGTACAAATCTGGCACAACTCCCGCACAATTCTGGCACAACTCTGGTACAACTCTTGCACAACTATGGCACAAATCTGGAACAACTCTGCCACAACCCTGGCACCACTCTGGCAAAACTCTGGCACAACACCGGCACAACTCCGAAAAAACACTGGCACAACTCTGACATAACTCTGGCACAACGCTGGCATAACTCTGGCACAACTATGGCGAAACCGTTGCACAACTTAGGCATAACGCTGGCACAACTCTGGAAAAACTCTGGTACAACTCTGGCACAACTCTGGCACTACTCTGGCACAACTCTGGAAAAACCCTAGCAAAACTCTGGCACAACTCAGGCACAACTCTGGCACAACTCTGGCACAACACTGGCACAACTCTGGCTCAACTCTGGCACAACTCTTGCACAACTGTGGCACAACTCTGGCACAACTCTGGCATAACTCTGGCACAACTCGGGCACAACTCTGGCACAACTCTGGCACAACTCTGGCACAATTCTGGCACAACTCTGGCAAAACTCTGGAAAAACTCTGGCACAACTCTGGCAGAACTCTGAAATAACAGTGGTACAACTCTGGCACAAGTCGGGCACGACATAGGCACAACATAGGCACAACATTGACACAACTCTGGCACGACCCTGGCACAACTCTGGCACAACTCTAGCACAAATCTGGCATAACTCTGGCTTAACTCAGGTACAACTCTGGCAAAACTATGGCACAAATTACGCACAAGTGTGGCAGAACATTGGCACAACTATGACAAAACATTGGCACAACTCTGGCATAACTCTGGCACAACTCTGGCATAACTCTGGAAAAACTATGGCAAAACGATTGCACAAGTTAGGCATAACTCTCGCACAACTCTGGAAAGACTCTTGTACAACTCTGGCACAACCCTGGCCTAACTCTGGCACAACTCTGGCACAACTCGGGCATAACTCTGGCACAACTCTGGCACAACTCTGGCAAAACACTGTCACAACTCTGGCACAACTGTGGCACAACACTGGAACAACACTGGCACAACTCTGGCACAATTCTTGCACAAATATGGCACAACTCTCACACAACTGTGGTACAATGCTGGCACAACTCTTGCACAACTCTGGCACCACTCTGGTACAACTCTGGCACAAATCTGGTATAATCCTGGCACAACTCTGGCACAACTTTAAAATAACTCTGGCACAACTCTGGCATAACTCTGGCACAAGTCTGGCATAACTCTAGCACAAATATGGAACAATCATGGGGCAACTTAGGCATATCTCTGGCACAACTCTGGCAAAACCCTGGCACAACTATGGCACAACTCTGGAACAACTCTGGCACAATTCTGGCACAACTCTGGCAACATTCTGGCACAACTCTGACACTACTCAGGCACAACTCTGGCATAACTCTGGCACAACTCGGGCATAACTCTGGCACAACTCTGGCACAACTCTGGCACAACTCTGGCACAACTCTGGCACAAATCTGGCACAACTCTGGCACAAATCTGGTGCAACTCTCGAATTACTCTGGCACAACTCTGAAACAAATTTGGCACAACTCTGGCACAGCCCCGGCACAACTCTGGCACAACTATAGTTTAACTCTGGCACAAATCTGGCACAACTCTGGCACAACTCTGGCACAAATTTGGCATAACTCTGGCAAAACTCTTGTATAACTCGGGCACAACTATCGCACAACTCTGGCAGAACTAAGACATAACTCTGGCAAAACTCTGGGAAAACTCTGGCACACTCTGGAACAAATCTGGCAGAACTCTGGCACGACTCTGGCACAACTCTGGCACAACACTTGCACAACCGTGGCAGAACTCTGGCACAACTATGGCACAAGTCTGGCACAACTCTGGCACGACTCTGGCACAACTCTGGCACAACACTGGCACAACCGTGGCAGAACTCTGGCACAACTATGGTTCAACTCTGGGACAACTCTGGCACAACTTTGACACAACTCTGGGATAACTCTGGCACAACTCTGGCACAAATCACACACAACTCTTGTACAACTCTGGCACAACTCTGGTTAAACTCTGGAATAACTGCTGCTTGACTCTGGCAGAACTCTGGCACAATTTTGACACAACTCTGGCACAACTTTGAAACAACACTGGCACAACTATGACAACTCTGGCACAACTCTGCCACAAATATGGTACATCTCTGGCACAACTCTGGCAAAACTCAGAAACAACTCTGGCACCACTCTGGAACAACTCTGCCAAAACTCTGGCACACTCTGGCACAACTCTGGCAGAACTCTGGCACAACCATGGCACAAGTCTGGCACAACTCTGGCACAAGACTGGCACAAACCTGGAAGAACTCTGGCACAACTATGGCTCAACTCTGGGACAACTCTGGCACAACTTTGACACAACTCTGGCATAACTCTAGCACAACGCTGGCACAAAACTCGCACAACTCTGGCATAACTCTGGCACAACTCTGGCAAAACTCTGGAACAACTGCTGCCTGACTCTGGCACAACTCTGGCACAATTTTGACACAACTCTGGCACAACTTTGGAAGAACACTGGCACAACTATGACACAACTCTGGCACAACTCTGCCACAAATATGGGACAACTCTGGCACAACTCTGGCACAACTCTGGCACAACT
>SZWC01008668.1:55947-66533 GCA_023375785.1 Penium margaritaceum
AGCACAACTCTGGCACAACTCTGGCACAACTCTGGCACAACTCTGGCACGACTCTGGCACAACTCTGGCACAACACTGTCACAACCGTGGCAGAACTCTGGCACAACAATGGCACAAGTCTGGCACAACTCTGGCACGACTCTGGCACAACTCTGGCACAACACTGGCACAACCGTGGCAGAACTCTGGCACAACTATGGCTCAACTCTGGGACAACTCTGGCACAACTTTGACACAACTCTGGGATCACTCTGGCACAACTCTGGCACAAATCACACACAACTGTTGTACAACTCTGGCACAACTCTGGTTAAACTCTGGAATAACTGCTGCTTGACTCTGGCACAACTCTGGAACAATTTTGACACAACTCTGGCACAACTTTGAAACAACACTGGCACAACTATGACAACTCTGGCACAACTCTGCCACAAATATGGTACATCTCTGGCACAACTCTGGCACAACTCTGGCAAAACTCAGGAACAACTCTGGCACAACTCTGGTTAAACTCTGGAATAACTGCTGCTTGACTCTGGCACAACTCTGGAACAATTTTGACACAACTCTGGCACAACTCTGGTTAAACTCTGGAATAACTGCTGCTTGACTCTGGCACAACTCTGGAACAATTTTGACACAACTCTGGCACAACTCTGGTTAAACTCTGGAATAACTGCTGCTTGACTCTGGCACAACTCTGGAACAATTTTGACACAACTCTGGCACAACTCTGGTTAAACTCTGGAATAACTGCTGCTTGACTCTGGCACAACTCTGGAACAATTTTGACACAACTCTGGCACAACTCTGGTTAAACTCTGGAATAACTGCTGCTTGACTCTGGCACAACTCTGGAACAATTTTGACACAACTCTGGCACAACTCTGGTTAAACTCTGGAATAACTGCTGCTTGACTCTGGCACAACTCTGGAACAATTTTGACACAACTCTGGCACAACTCTGGTTAAACTCTGGAATAACTGCTGCTTGACTCTGGCACAACTCTGGAACAATTTTGACACAACTCTGGCACAACTCTGGTTAAACTCTGGAATAACTGCTGCTTGACTCTGGCACAACTCTGGAACAATTTTGACACAACTCTGGCACAACTCTGGTTAAACTCTGGAATAACTGCTGCTTGACTCTGGCACAACTCTGGAACAATTTTGACACAACTCTGGCACAACTCTGGTTAAACTCTGGAATAACTGCTGCTTGACTCTGGCACAACTCTGGAACAATTTTGACACAACTCTGGCACAACTCTGGTTAAACTCTGGAATAACTGCTGCTTGACTCTGGCACAACTCTGGAACAATTTTGACACAACTCTGGCACAACTCTGGTTAAACTCTGGAATAACTGCTGCTTGACTCTGGCACAACTCTGGAACAATTTTGACACAACTCTGGCACAACTCTGGTTAAACTCTGGAATAACTGCTGCTTGACTCTGGCACAACTCTGGAACAATTTTGACACAACTCTGGCACAACTCTGGTTAAACTCTGGAATAACTGCTGCTTGACTCTGGCACAACTCTGGAACAATTTTGACACAACTCTGGCACAACTCTGGTTAAACTCTGGAATAACTGCTGCTTGACTCTGGCACAACTCTGGAACAATTTTGACACAACTCTGGCACAACTCTGGTTAAACTCTGGAATAACTGCTGCTTGACTCTGGCACAACTCTGGAACAATTTTGACACAACTCTGGCACAACTCTGGTTAAACTCTGGAATAACTGCTGCTTGACTCTGGCACAACTCTGGAACAATTTTGACACAACTCTGGCACAACTCTGGTTAAACTCTGGAATAACTGCTGCTTGACTCTGGCACAACTCTGGAACAATTTTGACACAACTCTGGCACAACTCTGGTTAAACTCTGGAATAACTGCTGCTTGACTCTGGCACAACTCTGGAACAATTTTGACACAACTCTGGCACAACTCTGGTTAAACTCTGGAATAACTGCTGCTTGACTCTGGCACAACTCTGGAACAATTTTGACACAACTCTGGCACAACTCTGGCACAACTCTGGCACAACTCTTGCACATATCTGGCACAACCCTGGAATAACTCTGGCACAATTCGGGCACAACTATGGCACAACTCTGGCACAACCTAGGAATAACTCTGGAACAACTATTTAAAAATTCTGGCACGACTCTAACTTACTCTGGCACAACTGTGGCACAACACTGGCACAACTCTGGCACAACTCTTGCATTACTTTGGCACAATTCTGGAACAACTCTGGCGCAACTCTGGCACAACTCTGACACAAATCTGGCACAACTCTGGCACAACTCTGGCACAACTCTGGCACCACTTTGGCAAAACACTGGCACAACTCTGGCAAAACGCTAACTCAACTCTGGCATAACTCTGGGACAACTCTGACACAACTCTGGCACATTTCTGGCACAAGTCTGGCACAACTCTGGAACAACTCTGGCACAACTCGGGCACAACTCTGGCACAAATCTGGCAGAACTCTGGAATAACAGTGGTACAACTCTGGCACAAGTTGGGCACAATATAGGCACAACATTGACACAACTCTGGCACAACTCTGGCACGACTCTTGCACAACTCTTGCACAACTCTAGCACAACTCTGGCACAACTCTGGCACGACTCTTGCACAACTCTTGCACAACTCTAGCACAACTCTGGCACAACTCTGGCACGACTCTTGCACAACTCTTGCACAACTCTAGCACAACTCTGGCACAACTCTGGCACGACTCTTGCACAACTCTTGCACAACTCTAGCACAACTCTGGCACAACTCTGGCACGACTCTTGCACAACTCTTGCACAACTCTAGCACAACTCTGGCACAACTCTGGCACGACTCTTGCACAACTCTTGCACAACTCTAGCACAACTCTGGCACAACTCTGGCACGACTCTTGCACAACTCTTGCACAACTCTAGCACAACTCTGGCACAACTCTGGCACGACTCTTGCACAACTCTTGCACAACTCTAGCACAACTCTGGCACAACTCTGGCACGACTCTTGCACAACTCTTGCACAACTCTAGCACAACTCTGGCACAACTCTGGCACGACTCTTGCACAACTCTTGCACAACTCTAGCACAACTCTGGCACAACTCTGGCACGACTCTTGCACAACTCTTGCACAACTCTAGCACAACTCTGGCACAACTCTGGCACGACTCTTGCACAACTCTTGCACAACTCTAGCACAACTCTGGCACAACTCTGGCACGACTCTTGCACAACTCTTGCACAACTCTAGCACAACTCTGGCACAACTCTGGCACGACTCTTGCACAACTCTTGCACAACTCTAGCACAACTCTGGCACAACTCTGGCACGACTCTTGCACAACTCTTGCACAACTCTAGCACAACTCTGGCACAACTCTGGCACGACTCTTGCACAACTCTTGCACAACTCTAGCACAACTCTGGCACAACTCTGGCACGACTCTTGCACAACTCTTGCACAACTCTAGCACAACTCTGGCACAACTCTGGCACGACTCTTGCACAACTCTTGCACAACTCTAGCACAACTCTGGCACAACTCTGGCACGACTCTTGCACAACTCTTGCACAACTCTAGCACAACTCTGGCACAACTCTGGCACGACTCTTGCACAACTCTTGCACAACTCTAGCACAACTCTGGCACAACTCTGGCACGACTCTTGCACAACTCTTGCACAACTCTAGCACAACTCTGGCACAACTCTGGCACGACTCTTGCACAACTCTTGCACAACTCTAGCACAACTCTGGCACAACTCTGGCACGACTCTTGCACAACTCTTGCACAACTCTAGCACAACTCTGGCACAACTCTGGCACGACTCTTGCACAACTCTTGCACAACTCTAGCACAACTCTGGCACAACTCTGGCACGACTCTTGCACAACTCTTGCACAACTCTAGCACAACTCTGGCACAACTCTGGCACGACTCTTGCACAACTCTTGCACAACTCTAGCACAACTCTGGCACAACTCTGGCACGACTCTTGCACAACTCTTGCACAACTCTAGCACAACTCTGGCACAACTCTGGCACGACTCTTGCACAACTCTTGCACAACTCTAGCACAACTCTGGCACAACTCTGGCACGACTCTTGCACAACTCTTGCACAACTCTAGCACAACTCTGGCACAACTCTGGCACAGCTCTGGCACAACTCTGGCACAACTCTGTCACAACTTAGGCATAACTCTGGCACAACTCTGGAACATCTCTAGCACAATTCTGGCACAACTCTTGCACAACTCTAGCACAACTCTGGCACAACTCTGGCAAAACTCTGGCACAACTCTGGCACAACTTTGGCACAACTCTGGCACAAGTCTGGCACAACTGTGGCACAACTCTGCCACAACTCTGGCAGAACTCTGGCACAACTCTGGCACAACTCTGGCACAACTCTGGCGCAACTCTGGAATTACTCCGGAAGAATTCTGAAACAACTTTGGCACAACTCTGGCACAACCCCGGCACATCTCTGGCACAATTCTGGTACAATTCTGGTTTAACTCTTGCACAAATTTGGCACAACGCTGGCACAACTCTGGCACAACTCTGCGCAACTCTGGCACAACTCTGGCATAACTCTGGCACAACTCTGGCATAACTCGGGCACAACTATTGCTCAACTCTGGCAGAACTAAGACATAACTCTGTTACAACTCTGGCAAAACTCTGGCACAGTCTGGCACAACTCTTGCACAACTATGTTACAACCCTGGCACAAGTCTGGCACAAGTCTGGCACAACTCTGGCCCAACTCTGGCACAGTACTGGCACAACTCTGGCAGAACTCTGGCACAACTATGGCTCAACTCCGGGACAACTCTGGCACAACTTTGAAACAACTATATCATGACATTGGCACAACACTTACACAACTCTGGCACAACTCTGGCAAAACTCTGGCAAAACTCTGGAACAACTCTTGCCTGACTCTGGCAAAACTCTGGCACAATTTTGACACAACTCTGGCAAAACTTTGGCGCAACACTGGCACAACGATGGCACAACTCTGGCACAACTCTGGCACAACTCTCCAAAAACACTGGCACAAACCTGGAACACCTCTAGCACAACTGTGGCACAACTCTGGCGCAACTCTGGCACACCTCTGGCACAATTCTGGCACCACTCTGACACAACTCTGACACAACTCTGACACAACTCTGACACAACTCTGACACAACTCTGACACAACTCTGACACAACTCTGACACAACTCTGACACAACTCTGACACAACTCTGACACAACTCTGACACAACTCTGACACAACTCTGACACAACTCTGACACAACTCTGACACAACTCTGACACAACTCTGACACAACTCTGACACAACTCTGACACAACTCTGACACAACTCTGACACAACTCTGACACAACTCTGACACAACTCTGACACAACTCTGACACAACTCTGACACAACTCTGACACAACTCTGACACAACTCTGACACAACTCTGACACAACTCTGACACAACTCTGACACAACTCTGACACAACTCTGACACAACTCTGACACAACTCTGACACAACTCTGACACAACTCTGACACAACTCTGACACAACTCTGACACAACTCTGACACAACTCTGACACAACTCTGACACAACTCTGACACAACTCTGACACAACTCTGACACAACTCTGACACAACTCTGACACAACTCTGACACAACTCTGACACAACTCTGACACAACTCTGACACAACTCTGACACAACTCTGACACAACTCTGACACAACTCTGACACAACTCTGACACAACTCTGACACAACTCTGACACAACTCTGACACAACTCTGACACAACTCTGACACAACTCTGACACAACTCTGACACAACTCTGACACAACTCTGACACAACTCTGACACAACTCTGACACAACTCTGACACAACTCTGACACAACTCTGACACAACTCTGACACAACTCTGACACAACTCTGACACAACTCTGACACAACTCTGACACAACTCTGACACAACTCTGACACAACTCTGACACAACTCTGACACAACTCTGACACAACTCTGACACAACTCTGACACAACTCTGACACAACTCTGACACAACTCTGACACAACTCTGACACAACTCTGACACAACTCTGACACAACTCTGACACAACTCTGACACAACTCTGACACAACTCTGACACAACTCTGACACAACTCTGACACAACTCTGACACAACTCTGACACAACTCTGACACAACTCTGACACAACTCTGACACAACTCTGACACAACTCTGACACAACTCTGACACAACTCTGACACAACTCTGACACAACTCTGACACAACTCTGACACAACTCTGACACAACTCTGACACAACTCTGACACAACTCTGACACAACTCTGACACAACTCTGACACAACTCTGACACAACTCTGACACAACTCTGACACAACTCTGACACAACTCTGACACAACTCTGACACAACTCTGACACAACTCTGACACAACTCTGACACAACTCTGACACAACTCTGACACAACTCTGACACAACTCTGACACAACTCTGACACAACTCTGACACAACTCTGACACAACTCTGACACAACTCTGACACAACTCTGACACAACTCTGACACAACTCTGACACAACTCTGACACAACTCTGACACAACTCTGACACAACTCTGACACAACTCTGACACAACTCTGACACAACTCTGACACAACTCTGACACAACTCTGACACAACTCTGACACAACTCTGACACAACTCTGGCACAACTCGGGCACAACTCTGGCATGACTCTGGCAAACCTCTGGCACAACTCTTGCAAAACTCTGGCACAACTCTTGCACAACGCTGGCACAACTCTGTCACACCTCTCGCACAACTTTGGCACAACTCTGGCAAAACTATGCCACAACTCTGGCACAACTCTGGCACCACTCTGAAACAACTCTGGCAGAACTTTGGCAAAACTATGGCATAAATCTGGCAGAACTCTGGCACAACTCTGGCACAATTCTGGCACAATTATGGCACAACTCTGGTACAACTCATGCAAAACTATGGCAAAACTCTGGAACAACTCAGGCAGAACTTTGGCACAACTATGGAGCAACTCTGGCAAAACTCTGGCACAACTCTGACATAACTCTGGAACAATTCTGGCATGACTCTTGTACAACTTGGGCATAACTCTGGCACAACTCTGGCACAACGGTTGCAAAACTGAGGCATAATTCTGGCACAACTCTGACATAACTCTGGAACAATTCTGGCATGACTCTTGTACAACTTGGGCATAACTCTGGCACAACTCTGGCACAACGGTTGCAAAACTGAGGCATAATTCTGGCACAACTCTGGCAAGATACTGGGACAACTCTGGCACAACTCTCGCACAACTCTGGCACAACTCTGGTACAACTCTGGCACAACTATAGCACAACTCTGGCACAACTTTGGCACAACTCTGGCACAACTGTAGCACAACTCTGGAAAAACTCCGGCATAAATCTGTCGCATCTCTTGCATAACTGTGACACAACTCTGGCACAACTCTGGCACAACTCAAGCAAAACAATGGCACAACTCTGGCTAAACTGTGGCACAACTGTGGCACAACTCTGGAACAAATCTGGAACAACTGTGGAACAACTCTGGCAAAACTCTGGAACAACTCTTGCAAAATTCTGGCACAACTCTGGCACAACACTGGCACAACTCTGGCACAACTGTGGCACAACTCTGGAACAAATCTGGAACAACTGTGGAACAACTCTGGCAAAACTCTGGAACAACTCTTGCAAAATTCTGGCACAACTCTGGCACAACACTGGCACAACACTAGCATAACCCTGGCACAACTCTGGCACAACTTTCGAACAACTCTGACACAACTTTGGCACAACTCTGGCACAACTCTTGCAAAACTCTGGCACAACTCTGGTACAACTCTTGCACAACCATGAAACAACTCTGGAACAACTCTGGCACAACTCTGGCACAACTCTGGCACAACTCTTGCACAACTCTGGCACAACTATGGCACAAATCTGGCACAACTATGGCACAACTCTGGCACAACTCTGGCACAACTCTGGCACGACTCTGGCACAACTTTTCCACAACTTAGGCACAACATTGGCACGACTCTTGCACATCTCTGGGACAACAATGGCACAACTCTAGCACACATTTGGCACAATTTTGGCACAACTCTGGCACAACTCTGGAACAAATCTGGCACAACTATGGCACAACTCTGGCACAACTCTGGTACAAATCTGGCACAACTCTGGCACAACTCTGGATGAACTCTGGCACAACTCTGGTAGTACTCTGGTACAACTCTGGCGCAATTCTGGCACAACTCTGACACAACTCTGACACAACTCTGACAAAACTCTGGCACAACTTTGGCATAGCTCTGGCACAACTCGGGCATAACTCTGGCACAACTCTGGCACAACTCTGGCACAACTTTGGCACAACTCTGGCACAACTCTGGTACAACTCTGGCACACCTCTGGCACAATTCTGGCACAACTCTGGTACAACTCTGGCACACCTCTGGCACAATTCTGGCACAACTCTGGTACAACTCTGGCACACCTCTGGCACAATTCTGGCACAACTCTGGTACAACTCTGGCACACCTCTGGCACAATTCTGGCACAACTCTGGTACAACTCTGGCACACCTCTGGCACAATTCTGGCACAACTCTGGTACAACTCTGGCACACCTCTGGCACAATTCTGGCACAACTCTGGTACAACTCTGGCACACCTCTGGCACAATTCTGGCACAACTCTGGTACAACTCTGGCACACCTCTGGCACAATTCTGGCACAACTCTGGTACAACTCTGGCACACCTCTGGCACAATTCTGGCACAACTCTGGTACAACTCTGGCACACCTCTGGCACAATTCTGGCACAACTCTGGTACAACTCTGGCACACCTCTGGCACAATTCTGGCACAACTCTGGTACAACTCTGGCACACCTCTGGCACAATTCTGGCACAACTCTGGTACAACTCTGGCACACCTCTGGCACAATTCTGGCACAACTCTGGTACAACTCTGGCACACCTCTGGCACAATTCTGGCACAACTCTGGTACAACTCTGGCACACCTCTGGCACAATTCTGGCACAACTCTGGTACAACTCTGGCACACCTCTGGCACAACTCTGGCACAACTATGGCACAACTCTGGCACAACACTGGAACAAATCTGGCACAACTCTGGCAGAACTCTGGCAAAACTGTGGCAAAACTCTGGCACATTTCTTGCACAACACAGGCACAACTCTGTCACAGGTTTGGCACAACTCGGGCACAGCTCTGGCATGACTCTGGCAATCCTCTGGCACAACTCTGGCAAAACTCTGGCAAAACTCTTGCACAACGCTGGCACAAATCTGTCACATCTCTCGCACAACTCTGGCAAAACTCCGACACATCTCTGGCACAACTCTGGCAAAACTATGCCACAACTCTGGCACAACTCTGGCACCACTCTGAAACAATTCTGGCAGAACTTTGGCACAACTATGGCACAAATCTGGCAGAACTCTGGCACAACTCTGGCACACCTCTGGCAAAACTCTGTCACAACTCTGGCACAACTCTGGCACAAGTCTGGCACAATTCTGGCACAATTCTGGCACAACGCTGGTACAACTCATGCAAAACTATGGCACAACTCTGGAACAACTCTGGCAGAACTTTGGCACAACTATGGCACAACTCTGGCAAAACTCTGGCACAACTCTGACATAAGTCTGGAACAATTCTGGCATGACTCTTGTACAACTCGGGCATAACTCTGGCACAACTCTGGCACAACGGGGGCAAAACTAAGGCATAATTCTGGCACAACTCTGGCAAGATACTGGCACAACTCTAGCACAACTCTCGCACAATTCTGGCACAACTCTGGTACAACTCTGGCACAACTCTAGCACAACTCTGGCACAACTTTGGCACAACTCTGGCACAACTGTGGCACAACTCTGGCAAAACTCCGGCATAAATCTGACGCATCTCTTGCACAACTGTGACACGACTCTGGCACAACTCAAGCAAAACAATGGCACAACTCTGGCTAAACTGTGGCACAACTGTGGCACAACTCTGGAACAAATCTGGCACAACTGTGGCACAACTCTGGCAAAAATCTGGAACAACTCTTGCAAAATTCTGGGACAACTCTAGCACAACACTTGCACAACACCAGAATAACCTTGTCACAACTCTGGCACAACTTTCGAACAACTCTGACACAACTTTGGCACAACTCTGGCACAACTCTCGCAAAACTCTGGCAAAACTCTGGTACAACTTTTGCACAACCATGAGACAACTCTGGAACAACTCTGGCACAACTCTGGCACAACTCTGGCACAACTCTGGCACAACTCCGGCACAACTCTGGCAAAACTCTGGCACAACTATGGCACAAATCTGGCACAACTATGGCACAACTCTGGCACAACTCTGGCACAACTCTGGCACAACTCTGGCACAACTCTGGCACGACTCTGGCACAACT
>SZWC01008668.1:89205-99433 GCA_023375785.1 Penium margaritaceum
CTTGAGGATGACACTTGGCGGTCTAAGGACGCGCCAAGTAGGATTGTAGGTTGAGGTTGGCTCCAGTGGAGCCACTACAAGCAGAAGCTTTAGCAAAGCTCTGCAAGTATAAAAGCCTGTACCTTGCATGCATCCATTTACAGTTCTTGCCTTTGAGACTCCTCACAGAGTGTCCAACCAAAGGTAGACACTAAAGACCAACATGCGGACTTCGTGAGGTTGCAAACCAAACGAACCTAAAGTGTGGATCCCTCGTTCGAGGGTGATATGTTATCTTGGTTGCAATACCAAGAGCGGTTGGCGGCCTCCCATGTCGGGACCCGTTTTCTAGACCGTTGCTATCCGGCGCATTGACACAAACAACGTTAGACTTGTGAGTATAGGCGTCACACTTGTAAGGATAGAAATTGTTTTTTTAACTTAGAGATTATGGTTACAAGCATAGTAATCATGCTTTTAAACATAGATGTCACGCTTGTCAGCATAGGCATAATGCTTGTTTGCATGGGTTTCAGGCTTGGAGGCATAGGCATCATGCTTGTTAAAAAAGAAATTATTGTTAGAAGCATAAGCATCATGCTTGTTAACATAGGCATCACACTCAAATACATAAGCATCAAGATTGTAAGCATTGGCATTGTGCTTGTTATCATGGACATCGTGCTTGAAGTCATAGGCATTACAGTTCCCTGCATAGACATCAGACTTGTTAGCATGGGTATTGTGCTTGTAAGCATAGACATCGAGCTTGTACACGTGGACGTCATGATTATAAGTATAGGTGTCATGCTTGTAGACACAGGTTTCATGCTTGTGAGCATAGGAACCATGCTTTTGAGCATAGGCGTCATGCTTATTAGCATAGGCATCGTTATTGTAAGCAAAGATGTCATGCTTGTTAGCATAGGCATCACGCTTGTAAGAATACATGTCATGATTGTAGGCGTATGCATCATACTTGTACGCAAAATGGTCATGCTTGTAAGCAAAGACGTCATTTTTGTAGCCATTGTCGTTACGCTTGAATGTGTAGGCTTCTTGCAAGCATAGAAGTCATTCTTGTAAGCATGGAGCTCTTGCTTGTAAGCTTAGGCGTCACACTTGTACACAGAGGAAGCATGGTTATAATCATATGCATCATGCTTGTATGTATAGGCATAATTATAGTAAGCGTATGCCATGCTTGTAAGTTTAGGCATCATGATTTTGTATGCATGGGTGTCCTGCTTGTAAGCATGGGTGTCATGCTTGTAAGAATGTGTGTCATGCTTGTATGTATAGGTGTCATGCTTGCAAGCATAGGTGTCACGTTTGTTAGAATGGATGACATGATTGTAAACATAGGTTTCACGTTTGTACGCATAGGCATCATGCATGCAAGCATAGGTGTCGTGCTTGGAAGTACAGAAATCATGCTTGTACATGAAGATGGAACACTTGTATGTGTAGGCATCACACTTGTTAGCATAGGCATCACACTTGGAAGGAAAGATGTCATGCTTGTACACTTATGTGTTACACTTCTATTTATAGACGTCATGCTTGTCAGCATTGGTTTCAATCTTATTAACATAGGCTTCATGCTTTTCAACATAGGTACCATGTTCCTGTGAATATGCATCATGCTTGCAAGCATAGGTCTCATGCTTGTTAGCATTGGTGTCAATTTGCAATCATGGTTTACATAATTGTAATACATAGGTTGTGTACTTGCAAGCGTAGGCATCATGCTTGTAAGCATAGTTGTTATGCTTGTACGCATGGACGTCATCTTTGTACGCATGGAAATGATGTTTGTAAACATAAATGTATGTAATGTAAAGAAATCATTATCTTCAGAAAATAACGATTTCTGAATGTAATATTCATGTTTGAAAGACAAAACTTCATGCTTTCAAGAGAAGGTGTCATGCTTATCAGCATAGGTACCATGTTTGTGAGCATAGGCATTATGCTTGAAAGCACGTATAATTATTCTTAATATAGGCGCCATGCTTGTAATAATGAACATTATGCTTGGAACCACATGTATACATGCTTGAAAGTATTAGTTTCATGCTCAAAAGTAAAGGTGTCATGCTTGAACGCATAGGTATCACAATTCTTAGCATAGGGGTCAATATTTGAAGCATATGCATCATGTTTGTGAGCATAAACTTCATAATCTCAAGCATATACATCACTATTGTGTCTATAGGCTCCATTATTGTAAGCATAACTGTCATTTTTGTACACATTGGTGTCATATTTATAAGGAAAGGCATCATGTGTGTAAGCATAGGAGCCATTCTTGTAAGCATAGGCATCATGCTTGTAAGTATAGACATCCAGCTTATAAGCACAGGCATCGTGGTTGTAGGCATAGGCAGTATGCTTGTAAGAATAGCCATCATGCTCCTATGCACAAATGTCACAATTGTATGCAAAGGCGTCATGCTTGTACATATTGGCATCATGCTTATAAGCATAGGTGCCATGCTTGTAAGCATAAGCATAATGCTTAAGTGTAGGCGTCATGGTTGTAAGCATAGGTGTGATGATTGTAAGCATATGTGCCATGCTTGTACACATAGGCATCATCTTTGTAAGCATAGGCACCACAATTGAAGCATAAGCTTCATGCTTTCAAGTATAGGCGTCATGCTTGTTAACATAGCCATAGTGCTTAAATGCATAGGTGTCATGCTTGTAAGCATAGACCTTCTACTTTTACATAAGAGATTTTTCATGCTTGTAGACATATGCCTCGTGCTTGTAAGCATAGACGTCATGCTTTCATGCATAGGTGTCATTCTTGTATGCATATTCAGAACTTTTGACAGCATATGCATCATGCTTGTAAGCATATATATCACGCTTGTTATTGAATGCATCATGTTGGTACGCATTGGTGACAAGCTTGTAAATATAGGTATCATGCTTGTAAGCATAGTCATCATGCTTGTACGCATAAGCGTCACGCTTGTAAGCATGGACGTCAGCCTTGTATGCATTGACATGATGTTGTTAAGCTTTGGTGTCATGCTTGAAAGCATAGGCGTCATTCTTGTAGGCATTTGTGTCATTTTTTCATGCATAAGTGTCATGATTTTCAGCATATACATCATGCTTCTAAAGACAGGTGTCATGTTTGTAAGCATGTGCTCCTTGCCTGTACAAATTTGCTTCATGTTTGTATGCATAGGCACTCCGCATGTAGGGTAGTTGTGAGCTTAGGAATCATTCTGGTTTGCATAGATGTCATGTTTTCAAACCACAGGTTTCATGCTTGTAGGCATAGGAATCATGCTTGTATGTAAAGGTATCATAATCGTTATCATAGGGTTGTTATGGTTGTATTCCTAGGTGTCATTTTTGTAAGAATAGGCATTACGCTTGAGACATGGGTGTTTTGCTTATAAGCTAATGCGTCATGATGGTACACATAAGTGTCATGCTTCTATGCACATGTGGCATGCTTGTAAGAATAGGCATTACGCTTGAGACATGGGTGTTTTGCTTATAAGCTAATGCGTCATGATGGTACACATAAGTGTCATGCTTCTATGCACATGTGGCATGCTTGTAAGAATAGGCATCATGCTTTTGAGCAAAAGCATCATGCTGGTATGCATAGGACGCATGCTTGTAAGCATAGGAATTATACTTGTAAGAAGAGGCATCATTCTTGTAAGTGTAGGCGTGAAGCTTGAAAGCATAGGCATGAAGCCTGTAAGCGAGGACATCAAGTTTGTAATTATAGACATCTTGCTTGTAAGTACAGGCATCATGCTTGTACACATGGATGTCATCCTTGCACAACTAGAAATCATGATTGTAAGTATAAGAGTCATGATTATGAGCATAGGCATACTTTATGTATGCATAGGCGTCATGCTTATACACCAAAATGTCAATCTCGTAAGAACATGCGTCGTTCTTGTAAGCATAGTCATCATGATTATGCACGGAGTTGTCATCCTTGTAAGAATAAACATCATCTTGTGAGGATAAAAACCATTCTTGTTATACAGGCAGCATGCTTATACACATGGGCATCATGATTATGAGCATACGTGTGATTCCCGTAAGTATAGGCATCATGCCTATACCTATAGTCATCACGCTTGTATGCATAAGCGTCATGCTTATGAACATAGATATCATTCTTGTAGGAATAGATATGATCTTTTAAGCATGGTTATCACGAGTATAAGCATAGGCATCACACCTAAAAGCATACATGCTAATTTTGTAACAAAAAGGGTCACGCTTGTAAGCCTAGGCGTCATTCTTGTAAGCATATGCATCATGCTTGTAAGCATAGGCATCATGCTTGTAATTATAGAAGTCATACCTGTACACATAAACATCACGATTATACGCAGGGGCATCACACTTGTAAGAAAAGGCTTCATCCTTATAGCAAAGAGGCATCATGCCTGTAAGTACGCGTCATGTCTGTAAGGCATAGGCGTCATGCGTATAAGCATAGGCATCATGATCGTACGTATTGGATGTGTACTTGCAAGCAGAGGCATCACCCTTGTACGTATCAGTGTCATTCTTGTCTGCATAGGGGCCATAAAAGTACTCATAGTTTTCATGCTTGTACGCATAGGCGTCACACTTGTAAGCATACATGTCATGGTCGTATGCACAAGCGTTATTCTTGTAAGCACAGACATCACGCTTATAAGCATAGGCGCCAGGCTCATGTATGCCCAATGGTGTGGAAATCACGCACTCGCTTTCTAGTGTACTCCACTAGTGCGTCCCAACACCATGCACTCACACCATGCACTCTACAAGGAGTGTATACGAATAGCATGATCTCATAATTTCTTTCTATCCTTTTTACTCTCTCCTTCCCTCTCAGATTATGTATATCACTCTTTATTTATCTACACCTCTCTCTCCCTCTCCCTCCTCCCTCTCTTCATACCTCTCTTCCACTCTGTGTTTATTTCTCTCTCTATCTCTATTCATCTTTATTCCTTGTGTTGCCCATTTCTCTCTTTGCACACCTCTCCCTCCTTCTCCCCCACCCTCTCTCTCTCTCTCTCTCTCTCTCTCTCTCTTTTCCTCCATTGATCTCTCTCTCTATTTCTTGCTACCCCCTGCCTCCCAATATAGTATTCTATATTTGTGTTCACCCTTTTGTTTTTTCAACACATTTGTTTTTTCAGAGATGTTCTTCTTTTTTCTTTGTATGTTGACAAAAACACTTTGGTAGATGACCTATATTAGTCCACTTGTTTGGAGATTGCGACACGTTTGTATTGAAGTTTCATATTCACAAAACCTATATCAGTCTTCTTCAGTTACGTGTCCAAAAAGTAGTTCGTCCTCGCTTACGGGCAGTAAGCGCACCTTAAGTATCATCCAATCAATTGGCCGACATGTCCTCTCGCGTCGAAGAATGACGACCGTCAGTATTTGCCGGTAGAAAGCTTGATAAGCTGTCGCCTTGCTTACCCGATTGCCTTCGGAAGTCTGAGGAAGAACTCGTCCCGTTGCTAAGACCCCCCTAATGCGAGGCATAGTGTATATGGGCCAGTGTGATCGATTTGTGTGACAAAGTGCACTTATCAGACACTCAGTGTATGACCCTGTACAGTTTTTATCTGTTACTGTTTGCGATGCTATTTATCGGGGAAGGTACTAGGTTTGTGATCATTACCACCTCACATGTCAAGCAAAACATTCAGCAAGTGAAAAGCCTTTGTCGTTTCTGGAAAGAAGGCAGCTATTCCAACCGTGACAGAAAACTAAAATCCTTGAGGAAGTGTTTTGTTCTCAACCATATATTTATTCAACAGTTATTGTCAAGAATATCCTTATTTACATCACCGTTGACTTTGTCTCACTTGTATCGATTTCCGCATTTACTCATTGTATTTAATTTTTCGCAGGCAATCTGGATGTTTTCGTCGGTAGAAGATTCTATGTTTTTGTTTGTCTCTTCAGAACAAATATGTCATGGGTTTGTGTTCACTTTGATGTAAACATCAAATCAACGTTAATCGACACTTTCTTTCTTTCCATTCTTGAACGTATATAATGAAAGAATATTTCAGACCTTTCGATTTTTGTAATTTGATCCCTGAAGAATCTTCGGTCTTTGCAGCTACAGATATCGACCTTTGTTTGCATCTTTTGGGTCGGCTCTTAAATATCACAACAACTAGCTTTGCGGTATTTCAAAGTGGATCTCAGGTTGCAAATATCGGTAGTTTGCTGTTTGAAGTGCAAGATTATTCCTCGTGATGTAGCCATTTCGGAATTAGGCTGTCACACATTGAGTGCGTGATAAGTGCACTTTCACACTCATTTTGAGCACACTCATCACATGCACTACCCCCGTACACTGGGACCATCTTTGGACCATCTTGTGAGGACTGAGGCGAATGATCTGTCATTACTACCGGCTACGACAAACATATCTTTGAACAATGACGCAAGACTGTCGCCGGAAAGTAGACGGACGTCGGGAGAGTGTGAAAAGCTGCCCGGAGCGATAAACCGAACGAACCAAATAGCGAAAGAAAGAAACGGGTTCCGTAACTTATACTTGATTTTTACTACAGATAAACCACAGATGGAATATTCGGACACATCTACGTCGTAAACATAATTATACATGTAAGAGGCTACAAAAAACACATAGAACATACTTCACGCTGCAAATAATTTTTCATCAGTCTCCACATATCATTATGTTTTCTTACCAGGTAAATTTTTCAACCACATAAATATTCACGATAGAAATACACACCTATATTAGAAACCAGGGGATGAAATCTACCTCTTCAAGGTCCACGTAAGATAATTACTTATGGGTCAGGTAAAACACAATTCAAGATTTGATTAAACACATGAGACAAATTAACAAAATGAGTACGCTTTTATTGTATTTTTGTATGGTGACTAAGCGCACTTGCCACATATATTAACCCCACGCACAAGGTCCTTCGTAATAATAGATTCAGCTGGCCATATAGGAAAAACATTTAGGTGCGCTTTGACACAAGGGACAAATGAGCGCTCTGAGTGCGCTCTCAGTGTACCGTTATATGGCGAGGGAGCACACTTGCCACATATACTAGCCCAACACACTAGGGTCCTTCGTAACAAGAAAATTGTTTGGTCACATGAGACAAAAGCACACTATTCCCATACACAAATAAAGAAGTGTAGTTATGGGTGGAAGGAACTCCTTTTGAAGAGGTCACACTCAAGGCACACACTAAAAAGGGAGTGTATCAAATGGCCACGATTATCCATACCTCGTCAGGCTTGTAAACAAAGGCATCATGTTTTTAGGAATAGGTGTCATGCTTGTAAGCTTGGGCGTCACGCTTATGATCATAGTGCATGCTTGTCAGCATAGGCATCACGCTTTTATGCATAAACGTTATGCTTCTAAGCATACGCGTCATGTTTTTCAGAAAAGGTGTCATGTTTGTAAGCATATTGGTCACACTTGTATGCATAGGCATAATGCTCGTAACAACAGGCGTCATGTCTACATGTATAGGTGTCATGCGTGTACGCATAAGTTGCATGCTTGTAAGCATAGGAATCACGCTTGTACGCATAGGCATCACACCTGGAAGCATAGCTTTCATGCTTGTAAACATAGACATCTCGCTTGTAAGCATAGTTAACACACTTGTCAGTGTATGATTCATGGTTGTAAACATAGGCATCATGCTTGTAGGTATATGCTTTATGCTTGTAAGCACTGACTTAATGCTTGTGAACATAGGCGTCAAGCTTGTAGGCATAGGCCTCATGCTTGTTGGCATGGATGTCACACTCGTTGGCATAGACATTATGCTTGAAAGCACAAGCTTCATGCTTGTACGCATAGACATCATGCTTGTAAGCACGTGCATCACTCTTTTAAGCATAGAAATAGTGCCTGTAAGTATGGGGGTCATTTTCGTAAGTGTAGGCATCATGCTTTTAAGCATAGGCGTCACTCTTCTGAGCATAGGCGTCATTCTTGTACGCGAAGATTTTGTGCTTGCAAAAATAGGCATCACGGCTATAAGAATAGGTGTCACAATTAGAAGTAGTGGCATCATGATTCTACGCATAGGCGTCACACACATAACATATGCATCATGCTTATAGCATAGGCATCATTCTTCAGAGCATAATCATCATGATTCTAAGCATAGACATCATGTTTGTATGCATAGGTATCATGATTGTATGCACAGGCTCCATGGTGTCTTCCCCATGTTGAAGTTGATGTGAAGTCGACAAGTTGAAAGCCATAAATTGTGGCTTATTAGTCTAAGTTGACAAGTCGGTTTTGAAACCCAAGCCAATTTTCTCTGTTTGCCTCACTGAGAGGCTTCATTATATGCAAAAGAGTATAATTCATGCCTAAAACATGTCAAGTCGGTTTGGTCAATTTCACCAACTGTTCTAGAAAACATGTCAAGTTAGTTTTATTACTATGTACATCAAAGTCCATAGCAGTTTATGAAGGCATGTTGACAGACATTGTTCTACATTGTCATTGTCTCATGTTCCCAAGTCTCTGAAACAGAGTGTTCTTGTTTGCATTAGAATGCCAAATTCTATGCAAAGGTGAAGAATGGAAATCAAGAGTAAATGTACAACACTGAAAACACCAACTGAAAAGTAGAAGTCATGTAGTATCTGAGTTCTGTGCTTTCTTCCTAGACCGCTTCGGGTGACCTGTGCTGGCAATGACAGGCTCAGCATGTGTTGCAGCAAACGAGGGCACCACAGATCCAGCAGCTGCTAGAGAAGCAGCTGCTGCAGAAGTGCTTGCTACAGCTGTGGTGTTTCCAGCTGCAGCCTGTACAAGAGGAGTCTCCACCTGTGTGCATTTGCGGACACCTGAGCACATCACATGTTGCACCTACTCTTGTGGACTTCCTGGTCCTGACTCCTCCTCATCCTCACTACCACCCTCACTTTCACCATCTCCGTCCTCCTCGTCCATCTCTTCCATGCCGTCATCTTCGTCATTGTCATTATTGTCTGATGCCTCATCCCTGTCAGCCTCAATGTCGCACTTCTGCACACCTCCGCCAACAGCACCACTATCCACCTCATCACCACCACCCGCCTCTACAATGGCTGGATCCCAGCGTGATGCTCCCACCTCTACCAAGTCACTGTCAGGCTCGATCTCTCCATCATCCTCAATGCCACTATCAGATGGGTCCTCCACATCCAACTTCTGAATGTTTGCAGTCAGCTGCTTCAGCTTGGTCTTTCTGTACAGCTTTGTTACTGTTGAATGATTTTGCCCCTTGCTCTGCCCCTTGTGGAGGTATGACCCCTAGATCCGCTGTAGTGCGACTCAAGTATGATCTGTCTCTTGTGAGATATGACCTATGAGTATACCATGTGGGTGAGTGGTTACCTCGGCCATTTTGTGATTTGACCAAGTGAGAGGTCATGAGTTCGATCCTGGCCCCATGCATATCTTATTTGCTGTGGAAGCTTCCAAGAAAGAAAGTCCGTAGCTTCTTGGACGCTACATGGTTGGTCTGTCACCTTGACACCAGGATGCTTATGTGTCAAGCTCACAGTGCAAGTCTATTGGTGAGGTGGCTGGTTCAGGCCACTTCCCAAGAAAGTGCTTTTGATTTCTTTGACTGGACATACAATTATAAAAGGACTTGTCCTGCATGCTGATCAATTAATCCTTGCTTGATGCTCTTTTGCATATTGATGACTTCAGCTCTTCTTCAGATGTTATGCTAAGGCGTTAGTACTCTTGAAGGTGAAGTGTATGTCTGATTAAGTTTGGGGTGCATGACAACTGTCAACAAAGGAAGAAGGCCTTAAAACCTTTGTGAGCCTTTTCGGTTTCGCGGTTTCTCTACCAGAGGTGGTTAGCTCAGTAGCTAACAAAGGGTTATGGGCCCACTCCTCTGGTTAGGGAAGTTTAACGCACGCAACCGCTAAGGTCACAAGTAGTGAGAGCGCCTTCGCTCTCATCCAACTTCTCTGTTTGCAGGGCAACATCAGCAGGAGGGGAATGCAACACATCTGCACCTTTCTACCTTGGGAGCTGACATCAGCCTACATCAGCCTACATCAGCCTACATCTGCTTGCAACGGCCAACGTGAACAAGGGAAGCAGTTTCCTCTTCTCACCAACAGCCTACAGCGGCCTGAAACACAGGTTCATCGGCATCAACAACAGGTGCAGCAGCTGTAGCAGTTGTAGTTGTAGGGATGGCAGGGACAG
>SZWC01008669.1:23210-59461 GCA_023375785.1 Penium margaritaceum
ATTGTCACGAGGAGACCCTGTGCTGTGGTATGCTTGATCAGTGCTCGCTATGATTGGTTCCCTGAGCCATCATCTCTTGCCTTCGCTCAGACATCATTATGTTGACAGTTGTGTCAGCCAAGGGGAGTGTTGGTGTGTGTGGCTTCCACCTGTCACGAGCGACGGCAAGGAGAGCAGCGCTACAGGAGAGCGCGACGACATGATCCCGGATGCAGACGCAGCTGGCACCGGAGCACCGACGAGTGGTTGCTCCATCCACCAGCAGCTGCCAGAGAGCTGCCACGACGCCCTGGGTGCTTGCCCGGGTGCTTTGCGGTTTTTTCTGTAGACGCTAGAGTTTTCTCGGTGGACTGGCTCTTGAGCCCGATTTGCATGTTTTGTATTTCATGTCCACCGATCGGTGCCGGACTTGTGTGTGTGACCAGTCGTAGCGTCTGGCTTGAGATTCTGCATCTCTAGGTTCAGACGGCGTAGCGTTCTGATTTGTCTACGCAGAGTTATGGCCAAAATAGTGTTTTTGGGCCGGTTTTCGGACAGACCTTGCACTGACGCGTGCGACACCTGTCGTGCGCCGCGGCAGGTATTTATACTGTGGACTTGTCATTTGTTATCTCTCTCTGCAATTATATTCAGTTTGAGTCTCCTGACACTGTGTTCGTGTCCCAACCCAGACCCTTGCAGTTTTGTCTCTGACTTGTGACTGTTGTCACACGCTGACCTGGCGCTGACGCCTAGTGTCGCGGCAAGTGGTTAGGAAGGTTCTAGGAAACTTCTCACAAGGTGTGGGAAAGCCAAGATGTGAAGATACAGAGACATGCAAGTAGGTAGGGTGTTAGTTTGGGAAGTGGATTGTAGGGCATGTTCGGAGGGGGGCAGGAGGGAAACATTGAGGGAGACATGGGTTGAGGGGGGTGAGGAGGGGGGTGAGGAGCTATTGGTAAGCTTCCTAGTGTTGTTGCTATTCATTGGGCAACGTTGCATAGTTAGCGATCGCACTAGCACACAGGGCGGCATTTGTGTATGGGCCTTGAGTTTTCTGACTGTCATATTGTCTTGGTAGCGAGAGCCTCCTAGTCTATATTGATTCTCCGGTAGCTACATGTCCCCTTTTGTGGCACGAGTGGTGCATTTTAGCCGCATGGTTAACCCATACATGTTTGATAGAGTTTTCTCGATGGTCGAGACGCGTGCACTAGGTGGTTTGTTCCAATGTTCCGGGAGACCCCATAGAAATTCATCGTGTAGTCTCTGACAGGTTGTGCACTCCTCTTGTGGTTGAGACCCAGGAACACGGTGGTCTGTACCGGTACCTTGGGAGACCCAGCACTGACTGATCTAGACATGTGTAGTTTGCATGTGGTTAAGACCCGGACGCTCGCTTACATGTTCCGGCATCTCGGGAGGTCTAAACTTCCCTTATTTGGCTAGTTGGTGATGTTAGTGTGTCACAGTAGAGTCTAGACGTGTTTGGGGGGTATTTCATAACTTCACGTTCGATGAGATCCAGGCACTCGACAGACTGTTCCAGTGCCTCGGGAGACCTCCATTGTTTGGTTTCGTGTTCTGTGCTATGTGTATTCCCTGTTCATGATTTTTTGTGCGACGGGGATGATGGGGCCTGGTGGGTTAGCCGGCAGTCCCAAGAACATAAGTTCCCAATAGGACTCATTGTTCCTTCTCCCTTGATTCCTTTTTCATTCATTTCAAAGTTGCCTAAGTATTGGCGTTGCATTTCTCCCGCTCACCATCCAAGCTCATGTCTCTTCTAGCATGGGAATGCATGCCCTAGACTCATTTTAGCATGGTATCTGAGTGTCGAGGTTCGAGTCTGACATGGGGATGCCAAGGGCAGCTCACTCTTAGGTGGGGGGAGTGTAGCGCGCGGTCGGCGCCACGTGAATCAAGCGGGAGTCTTTGGACTGTGTGCGGTTGGACGGGATTGCTTGAGGGTCGGAGACCCTCAAGCACTGCGGTTTTGGCCTAGTTGGCCAAGGATTGAGTCCAATCTGTTACATTGGTAAAAGAGCACAAGGGGGTTGTGTGAGCTACGAAGCAACATATTAGGTCTGATATGCAGAGGAGGTGTACCACGTGGCGGCACACAGTTAAATCTTCTCGGACCAGCTCTATTCTTCCTCACCACCATCGTCGTCATCTCCTTCTTCTTCATCTTCCTCCGAGGGACCTTCTCCAGTTGCATCGGACCTCAGTCTGTAGCAATTCTCTCCATGCTTCGCTCCACTGGTCACATGCCTCCGACGGTTCAGCCACTTTCTCCAACCTCTTACAGTCAGTCTCATTCTTGACGATATCGACAGTGTCCAGCGGGTCATGTTCGTCTCGTCTCTGGCACGTATTCATCTCCACCGGCTTTTTTCGTTGCACCTTTCCAGGGTGGATGTGTACATCCGTCCACCTCGACATGAACAACGACAATTAGCATTGACGATGAAGTAGGAGCACATGGTGTTGCATTAGTTGAAGCAGGTCTATTGACAGCGACAACATCAACATCATCCACACTCTCGACATCCACACCTTCTGCATCACTTACAGCACCAATTGCATCAGTTGTGACAAGTGCACTAAGAGCACCAGCTGCTCCATTTGGCACGTCAACAACAGCCACAGTATCGATGCCATCTGGTGCATCCATAGCTTCAGCGGCGTCAGCCTCTTCCACAACATCTACTTTGCTTAGAATACCAGCTGCATCAGGTGTGACAGCTGCAGCAGTAGCACCAGCTACTCCGTTTTCCACTTCTATAGCAGTATCAGTATTGACGACATCTGCTGCATTGACAACTTCACTGGTGTCAGCCTCTTCTGTATGATCTGCTTTGTTTATCGCACCAAGTGTGACAGCTGCACTAGTAGCACATGCTGTTCCATTTGCCACGTCGACAATGGTGATAGTATTTGCGTCACCTGTTGCATCCAAAACTTGAGTGACAGCAGCATCTTCTACTTTGCTTACATCACATGCTCCATCAGCTATGATAACGACACTAGTATACCAGGTGTTCCATCTGTTACTTCAGTGGGATCATCAACATCACCTTCTGTGTCAACTTCATCTGCTACATCAACTTCACCAGCTGTATCGACACCTTTGTCAACAACAGGTACTACGGTAGCGTCTATGACGGCTATATCTCCTCCATCTTTAGTGTCGCCAGCACCAGCTATCTGTGGTTCATGTATAGTGCTTTCATCTTCTCCATCAGTGACTGTTGGTTTTCATGCATCTTTCATTGTACTTTGTTGTGTCCTCCCGCCTTGTGTACATCGGCGTGCAGATGACTCACGGCGAGACTTGACGCCGCTAGACTGTCGCTCGGTGGAGCCGACGCACGCTAAGGCCCACTCACCCGTCGCTGGAGCCTCCTCTCTCTGGCGATACGCTCAGCTCCATTGGCAGGCCTCCTCAGTGGTCGGGCCACCGGCGGTCACCGCCACTGCAGATGGTGTCTGCATCCACCTAGCGCTTTGTCTGGCTGTGGCATTGCATGTGCAGCATCATGCAGTGCCTAGGGTCCATGCCTCCTGCTGTATGGCCTTGTTTGGCATCGTTGACTGTCGTAAGGCACTGCATGGTTTCGGGTAGCCATAACTCTTTACTACTATTTTTCTAGCAGTATTATCGTATGGTCTTGTTTTAAAGCGAAACGGACGACGCCCGGGTTTTGGGCTGTCGAGCGACTAGCAGGGCTCACCGAGAAAACCCTGCTTGCCAGAAAACAGGTCCTACTCTATTTTCTGATTGGCTGGTTAGCTGAGTAACAGGTTCTACACTAGTGTGGGGGAGCTAGAACTTGGACGGGTCTCCCATTGTTGCTCATTCTTCATTCCTAATCAGTCACTTTCAGTTTTCAGCTGCTTTCCGACGCTAACACTGGTGCGCACGTTTCTCAGTAACAAACCCAGAGCTTCCAAAGCAGCAGACTGAGGGGCAGCAGACTTAAGGAACGAGCGTGGAAGCCCGAACGCTGCATCAACAACGCATGCTGCTCCAACCTGCTGCCTAGGTTTTCTAGCTTGGTATTAGAGCCAGAGCGTAGCAAGAGGAGCAAAAGACTGGCGTACAGGTGCCATACAACGCCGGCGGACCCCCATACGCGCCAGTGTAGGGGAAATGTTGCCGGATTTTCTCTGGCAGCATTGACCCGCCTAGTGGCGGCGTCAGATTTTTTCCCACAGCCACAGGGCCAGGGGAAATGCTTTCGAAAATATTCGACAACACTGACCCCCACGCGTGACGCAAGGAGGTGAGCGGCAGGCCGCGTCCAACACCTACTGGCGACGACGAATGCTGCAACGTCACCCAGGTGCACTGACTGGCACAGCACGTAGCAGCAGAAGTCTGCAGCAGCCGCAGCCGTAGGCAACGGCATCGAGCAGTGGTAGTAGCAACCAGCAGTAGCTGCGTGCAGCAGTAGAGGCAGGCAGAAGCAGCAACTCGTAGCAGCTTGCAGTAGAAGCAGCCTACAACAGCAGCTCGCAGCAGCAACAACCCGTACTAGCAGCTAGCAACAGCAAAGGACCGCAACAGTAGGGAGCAGCAGCGGCAGAAACAGCAATGTGCGGCAGTAGCGGCAGGCTGCAGCAGCCGCAACAGCAAGCCGCAACAACAGCCAGATGCAACAGCGGCTGTAGCGAGCAGCTGCCAGTAGCATCTGCAACTGCTCACTGCCCGCAGCAAGCGAGCAGCGAGCAGCAACCTGCTACTGCCAGCGCGCAGCACCTCGCTGCCAACAAGCAGCAGCTCGCTGCCAGTTGTTGGTTTTCGTGCATCTCTCATTATACTCTATTATGTCCTCCCGGCTTGTGTACATCGGTGTGCTGATGACTGACGACGAGACTTGACGCCGCTGGAGTGTCCGTCAGTGGAGCCGACGCACGCTAAGGCCCACTCACCCATCGCTGGAGCCTCCTCCCTCTGGCGATGCGCTCAGCTCCATCGGCATGCCTCCTCCGTGGTCGGGCCACCGGCGATCACTGCCACTACAGATGCTGTCTGCATGCACCTAGCGCTTTGTCTGGCTATGGCATTGTATTTGCAGCATCATGCGGTGCCTAGGGTCCATTTCTCCTGCTGTATGGCCCTGTTTGGCATCGTTGACTCTCGTAGGCACTGCCTGGATTTGGGCAACCATAACTCTTTACTCCTGTTTTTTTAGCTGATTTTGATTGCACGACTACGTTCACAGCGGCACTATTATGGTATGGTCCAGTTTTCAGGCAAAACGGACGACGCCCGGGGTTTGGGCTGTTGGGCGTCTGGCAGGGCTCACCGAGAAAACCCTGCTTGCCAGAAAATAGGTCCTAGACTATTTTCTGATTGGCTGGTTGGTTGAGTAACAAGTTCTACACTAGTGGGGGGGAGCTAGAACTTGGAGGGGTCTCCCATTGTTTCTCATTCTTCATTCCTAATCAATCACTTTCAGTTTTTAGCTGCTTTTTGGCACTAATACTGGCGCGTACGTTTCTGAGTAACAAACCCAGAGCTTCCAGCCTTAGAGTCTAAAGCAGCGGACTGAGGGGGCAGCAGACTTAAGCGATGAGTGTGGAAGTCTGCACGCTGCATCAACAACGCATGCTGCCCCAACCTGCTGCCTAGGTTGTCTAGCTTGGCATCAGAGCCAAAGCATAACAGGAGGAGCAGAAGACTAGCGTACACGTGCCATACAACGCCGACGGACCCCCATACGCGCTAGTGCAAGGGAAATGCTACCGGATTTTTTTCGGCAGCATTGACCCGCCTGGTGGCGGCGTCAGATATTTTCCCATGACCACAGGGCCAGGGGAAATGCTACGGAAAATCTATGGTAGCACTCACCCCCACGCATGACACGAGGAGGTGAGCAGCATGTCGCGTCCAATACCTATAGGCAACAACGCACGCTGCAACGTCACCCTGGTGCAGTGACTGGCACCAGCACGCAGCAACAGCGGTCTGTAGTAGCGGCAGTCGCAAGCAACGGCAACGAGCAATGGCAGCAGCAGCAAGGAGCAGCTGCGAGAAGCAGCAGCAGCAGGCACAAACAGTAGCTCGTAGCAACCTACAGTAGCAGTAGCTTGCAGTAGCAGTAGCTCACAGCAACTGCAGCCTGTAGTAGTAGCAAGCAGTAGCGGCGGCAAGTAGTAGCTACAGCAGCGTGTAGTAGCAGCAGCAGGCTACAACAGCCGCAGCAGCAAGCCGCAGTAGTAGTAGCAACATCAACAGCAGCCATAGCAGCAGCAGCAGGAGCTGCAACAGCAGTAGCAGCAGCAACAACAGCAGCGACGACAGCACCAACCGTAGCAACAGCAGCAGTACTACCAACAAGCAGTACCAGTAGCAACAGCAGCCGCAGCAGCAGCTGTAGCAGTAGCACCAGTAGCAGCAGCAGCAACGGCAGCTGCAGTAGTGGCCCCACCAACCTCCATTGCTGACGTCAGCATCCCGTTAGTGATGTCACTGCTCACGTCATAAAAAAACAGAAAGGGGGCAAGGGAAGGGGGAAGCAAACCTTAGGGTGGACATGACGTCCACTGCCCTTAGCAAACGTCACTACTGACGTCAGCACCACAAAACAAAACAAAAACAAACAAATAACACAAAAGGGGCATCACACCATGGCTAGTAGCCCCACGGGGGAGGGGTCCTCCTCTGTTGGGGGGACCCCCACCCCCCCCTTTCTTGCAGCGGCTGCAGTAGCACCAAGAGCAGCATCAGTGGCAACAGCGAAAGCAGCAGCAACAACAACAACAGCAGAAGCAGAAGCAGCACCAACAGCAACATCAACAACAGCAAGAGCAGCAGGAGCAGTAGAACCAGTAGTAGCAGCAGGAGCACTAGTAGCAGCGGAAGCAACAGCAGCAACAACACAGGCAGCAGCCCTCTGGCGTCGTTGGCAACAACCCTGACACCCTTGCTGCTCTTCACCAACAACTCATCACCCTGATGTAGCAGCTTGCGCTACTACAGCCGTTGGTCTCTCAGACTGCCCCCATTGTGCCGCCATCCTTCACCCCTCCAAAGCACGCCAGCCCAGCCGTGTCTACGAGTACGCATTACCTGGCACAGCACCAGACTCAGCACCAGCGGCAGATAGTGACCTCCATCCTTGGCCCCACTCTTGGTGCCGGCCGTAAACAAAAGGAGTTTGAGACGCCACCGCTGCCGCTTCACGCCGACGAGCAGTTCCGGAGCTGGGAGCTCAGTTTCCGGATCGGGACGCAGGGTGATGGCTTGTGGGTATACTACACCCTGCCATACAATGCCACCCTGGCCGGCCAGCTATATGACGCTAGTCGTGTCGTTCGTGCTTTAGTCCCTATCGCCCCTCTGGCATCTCGCCTCACCCTCAAGCCTTTCTCAGGCGACTTCACCGCTTGCGCCACCCCACACTCTGCAACCGCGTGGTACATCATCACTTGTCCCCATCGCCTGTCCAGCGAGGCTGAGAGCAGCCGCCTGCTACAGGAGTTCAACTCCTTGCACCCGGGGGAGACCGAGATGGTCATCTCCTACTGGCAGCGGGCAGAGGACATCCTTCGTCGCCTCGGCAAGTCTGCCCCACCCCCTCTGGCCACGCTCCTCACCATCAAGCGCGGTGCCACGGACGCGTACGCGGATGTCTTCGCCCACTACCCTCACAACGTCATCTGCACCATGGCGGCCTAGGGCTCCCTCATGCCCTGGGCATAGGAGCTCTTCCTCCGGATTGAGGATGCTCGTCTCGAGTCCCGACTCCAGAGCACGGAGGCCACCGCCTCCCTTGCCATCGCCGCCCCTGCCGTCGCCTCCGTGGTCGTCACCTCCCCCGCCACATCTACCTCATCATCGTCAAGGGAGAAGAAGTGTTGGAACAAGAAATGCAAGGGTCAGCAGCCGCAGCAGTAATCCACGGGGTCCAGCGCTAGGGGCTTGGTCTGCCACAACGATGGCCAGCCCGGGCACGGGTGGTACACGTACCCTCTACCAACGGACAAGGCGCATGTCATCGCCAGCATGCGTTGCCAACGCGAGCGCCGTCTCGCCTTCCCACTGTAGCTGTCACCGACTCTGGCACCTCGGCCTCGTCCAGCAGCTCCACCACTCCGGTTGCCTTGCTAGGCCCGTCGCCACCAGCGCCGCAGCCATCGGCGCCAGCACAATCATCCTTCTACCCGGTCTCTGGTGCTCTCACTCCACACTCCGTCTACACTCCCGGTCCGTCCTCCCGTGAGCGCATGCTAGAGCAGTTCATCGCGCTCTAGCTCGGCTTGCCTCGTCCTCCTCCCCAAGGAAGTGCCCTTTGCATCACTTCTTGCTCTCCTGTCGAGCCCTGCATGACTGAGAGTGAGCTACGATCGTGTCCCGTTTCCTCGTCTGTCTTGTCGTCCCTCATGGTCTCCGCTACCCCTTCCCATGATGACGTTGTCAGCTTGACAATTGGCAGTCTCGGTTCGAGCCTCCTTCAACCGCGTCCGCATCCCTTGCTTGCTGCCATGTGACCGTTAGCGATCTAGCGACCCCGGTCCAGGACCCTGCTGAGACCTGGATCATCGACTCCGTGGCCACGCATCACATGATGGCCTCTCGTGAGACCTTTAGTATGCTTCGTCCTGTAGGCGATATCTTTGGTGTTCGGACAGGCTCTAGCCAGGTGTTGCCTGTCCATGGTGTTGGCGTCGTTTGTTTTCGTGGTCCCTCTCGTGACGTCTTTCTGACCGATGTCCTCTTTGTCCCTGGTCTTGAGCTCAGCCTACTATTCTTCACTGCTCTTGACCGCATGAGCATGGATGTTGTGCACTTGTGTGGTGTTGGCACGGTGTCGTTGCGTCCGTCTGGTCTTATTGTGGTGCACCCCACCGCCCATGGCAACCTGTGGTTTGTACCTCGCCTCTCCTCCTCTCCTTCTGTCTCCTCCCCGTCGGCCGCCACAGGCCATGTGTTTGTCATTAGTACAATTTCTCCTCAGCACACTCGTCTCTTACACCACCTCTGCCACGTCCACTCTGCCGCCGTAGACGGCATGCTCCGCACCAAGCCGGCCAAGGGCCTTGACCCGGAGACTTTCCCCCTCCCGTGCCCCACAGAGTGCATTGACTGCGCTCAAGGGAAGATGCACCGGTCCACGTACCCCTTGTCTTCCTCCCATGCATTTGCCCCTCTCAACCTTGTCCACTTGGACGTCATGGGCCTTTCCCCACCGAGTCCGTCGACGAGCATGGTCACTATGTCCACACCCTCACTGACGACTATTCTCACTACCGCTGGGTCTTTTCCCTTCGGCAGAAGAGCGATGTCGCCCACGCCATCCAGGATTGGCTTGTCCTTGTGGAGTGCGAGTGTGGTTGCTCTCTCTGCCGTTTTCGCTTGAATCGCGGTGGTGAGAACATGGGGGAGGCCTTAACCTTTCTCGCCTCCCGCGACATCTGCCATGAGACGTCCGCGCCTTACACGCCCACCCAAAACGATGTCTGTGAACGGTGGAACCGTACCATGGCCGACGCCGTCTGCACCATGCGCGTCAAGTCTGGTCTCTTCGATGGCTTCTATTTTGAAGCCATGGCCTACATGACCTAGGTCTGGAGCCGAATTCCCCACGGTCCCCTTCCTCGCCAGTCCACGCCGTACCTGCTTTGGTGCGGTCAGTGCGCTGACCTCCGCTTGGCTCGCGTATGGGGCTGCGTGGCCATTGTGTGGCTGTTTGCCCCGTAGCAGGGCGGCAAGCTTGCCCCCCGCTGACGTCCCTGCACCTTCCTCGCTGTCTCTCGTCGGTCCAAGGCCTGGCGCCTCTTGGATCCCTCCCGGCACTGCATCGTTGACTCTCGGGATGCCCTCTTCTTCAAGGACCTGTATCCTCGTGATCTCATTCACTTCGGCTCATCCGTGTCCATCTGGTTGCGTGGG
Organism: Penium margaritaceum; assembly: GCA_023375785.1. Classification (NCBI taxonomy): domain Eukaryota; kingdom Viridiplantae; phylum Streptophyta; class Zygnematophyceae; order Desmidiales; family Peniaceae; genus Penium; species Penium margaritaceum. The sequence goes on from SZWC01008669.1 coordinate 33,094, forward strand.
GGAGTGGTGAGACCGTCCTCCATCCTGCCGCTTCGGGTGACACATCCCTTAGTTCCTCTGAGCCGGCAGCCCTAGTCGCGGCCGCTGGTCCCTCGGAGCCGGCAACCCCAGTCGCATCTAGTGGTCCCTCCGGGACAGTAGTCCTCGTCGTGTCCACTGGTCCCTCCGGGCCAGCAGCCCACGTTGCGTCCGATGGTTCCTCAGGGCCGGCAACCCTTGCCGAGTCCGCTTGTATCTCCAGGCCGGCAACCCCAGCCGCGTCAGCTGGTTCCTCCGGGCCGGCAACCCAAGCCGCGTCCGCTGGTCCCTCCGGGCCGGCAATCCCGGCCACGTCCGCTAGTTCCTCTTGGCCGGCAACCGCAGCGACGTCCGCTGGTCCCTTCAAGCTAGCAGCCCCAGTCGCGTCCGCTCGTCCCTCCGAGCGGACGAGCTAGTCATGTCCGCAGGTCCCTGCGGGCCGACAGGCCGAGTTGCATCCACTGGCCCCTCTGGGCCAGCAACTACAGTCGCTCTAGTCAAGCCAGCAGCCTCGGTTACATCCGCGGGCCCCTCCGGGCCAGCAATCCCATCCTCCTCCATTGTCCCGGCGGACTCAGTGCCATCGCCTACCCTACCATGCTACACACGTGGTCCAGGCGACAGCATCCGAGCCAGACCGTCGGTGAGCGCGCAGACCGTCGCACCGTGCTCTGTGGCGCCTTGACACCCCGTGGCTCCACCTGTCTCCTCCACTCCCACGGTTGTGAGTGGGGATCCTAGTACCAAAGCCATCGGCTTGACCACCTTGGCCATCATTGCAGACCTTCACCCAGGCTCCGCACAGGGCTACGCCATGGTTCATCATGAGCATCGGCACATTGTTGTGGCTGCACTCGCGCGCATCCTAGAAGGGGCTTGAGATGCACACACTCTCTCAGTCGGCTTTATAGCATGCCCAGAGGACCCAGCCACCCTGCGCGAGGCACAAGCCTCTCTTGAGGTCGCACACTGGGACGCTGCCTGCGCCGATGAGCTCGTTGCTATCCGACATCACCACATGTACGACCTCGTTGACCTTCCTCCGGGATGGAAGGCCATCGGCGCCAAGTGGGTCTTTCGGCGCAAGTGGAAGACCGACGGGTCCTTGGACAAGTACAAGGCCCGCCTTACAGCCAAGGGGTTTGCCCAGATTCCAAAAGTCGGTTATGACCAGATCTTTGCCCCAGTTGGCCGGTTCTCCACTAGTCGGGCACTCTTCAGCCTGGTCGCCTGGCATGGGTGGGAGCTGCATCAGATGGATGTGAGCAACGCTTTTCTACATGGTTCACTAGAGGGTGAGGAACTCTACATGGTGCTTCCCCCAAGCTTCAACGTTGGGACTGGGAGAGTCTGGCGACTGCGCAAGGCCCTCTATGGCCTGGAGCAGTCGCCTTGGTACTAGAACCAAGAAATCAGCAGCACGCTCCTTCGTGGCGTGCTCCAACGCAGCACCGCTAACCCCGCACTATTCATCAGTCTGCTCGACCAGACTTTTGCCGTTGTTGTGGTTTACATCGACGATTTGCTCATTGCGTCACCAAACACGGCGGCCATCAAGCATGTCAAGGACCTGCTGCACGCCGCCTATTAGATGAAGGACCTCGGATCTGCGAGAGTCTTCCTGGACATGGAGTTGGAGCATGATCGCTCCCACGGCGTCCTGTATATCCACCAGGCCGCCTATGTGCAGACACTGTCCACCCGCTTTGCGAAGGACCTGCCACTCGTGCCGAGCGCATCCTCACCCATGTCACCCGATGGCAAAGTGAAGCTGAAGAGTCCTCACCCAGCTGTCCTTGTGCAGTGGTAAGCAGGGGTGCATTGCATGCAACATTGCTGAGGCTGAGTAAGTCGCTCTTGGCTCAGGCGCGTGTGAGTGTGTGGTTCTGTCATCTCTTGTCTGAGTTGCGTCACTCTGTCGCATCCATCACTTTGCACTGTGACAATGAGAGTGCCATGGCCATCGCCGACAATGACGGCGTACATTTCACATGCACAAAGAACATCAACGTTGAGCATCACTATGTGTGTTCGTTGTTGCATGACGGCAGCATCAGCATCGTGTAGTTTGAGACAGCACGGCATTTGGCTGATTTTTTTACCAAGGCACTGAAGCGCGACTCGTTCAAGAAGGCTGTGAGTTTAGTCGGCATGCGTCCGTGAGGGACTCTCTCTGTCCCTGCTTGCGTTTCTGCTTGGCCTGGGGGAGTTAGGTCATTGACTGTATCTCAGCCCGCACATGTGCACTACGCTTGTGAGTCGTAGGGGAGTGTTGGTTTTCATGCATCTCTCATTGTACTCTTTTGTGTCCTCCCGGCTTGTGTACATCTCGTGCAGATGACTGACGGCAAGACTTGACGCCGCTGGAGTGTCGCTCGGTGGAGCCGAGGCACGCTGAGGCTCACTCACTCATCGCTGGAGCCTCCTCCCTCTGGCGATGCGCTCAGCTCAGGTTTTGGGCTGTCAAGCGACTAGCAGGGCTCACCGAGAAAACCCTGCCTGCCAGAAAACAGGTCCTAGACTATTTTTTGATTGGCTAGTTAGCTGAGCAACAAGTTCTACACTACTGGGGGTGAGCTAGAACTTGGAGGGGTCTCCCATTGTTGCTCATTCTTCATTCCTAATCAGTCACTTTCAGTTTTCAGCTGCTTTCTGGCGCTAACACTGGCACGCACGTTTTTTAGTAACAAACCCAGAGCTTCCAGTCTTAGACTCTACAGCAGCACACTGAGGGGACAGCAGACTTAAGCAACGAGCGTGGAAGCCCGCATGCTGCATCAACAACACATGCTGCCCCAACCTGCTGCCTAGGTTTTCTAGCTGCAACGAGCAGTAGCCCGCTACTCGTAGCTAGCAGCAGGCAGCTGCCCGCTGTGAGAGATGAGAAAGAGAAAAAAAATGCAAGAAAAAAATCCCCCACCCCACCAGCTTTGCTGCCGCGGCTGCAACAGCTGTCTTTGCTGCTGCAACCGCCACAGCAACTGCATCAGCCCGCAGAAGCAGCAGTTGCTGCTGCAAGTGCACCCGCAGTAGCAGCAGTAGCAGCAACAACAGTAGCAAGAGCAGCAACAATAGCAGGAGCCGCAAGAGTAGGAGCAATAGCAACAGCAGCTACAATAGTGGCCCCAACAACCACCACTACTGACGTCAGCATCCCGCTGCTGACGTCACTACAACGTCATCAGCTCACTACAAAAACAAAAAACAAAAAAGGGGGGCAAGGGAAGGGGGAAGTAAACCCCAAGGTGGACAGGACGTCCACCGCCCTGAGCAGATGTCAGTGCTGACGTCAGCACCACGAAAAGAAAATTAAAAAAAAGGGCTCCACACGATGGCTGGTAGCCCCACTGGTGAGGGGTCCCCCTCTGTTGGGGGGACCCCCATCCCCCCTTTCTTGCAGCGGCTCCAGCAGCAACAGGAGCAGCAGCAACAGCAACAGTAGCGTCAGCAGCAGTAGCAACGGCAGCAACACGAGCAGCAACAGCAATAGCAACAGCACCAGAAGCAATACTAGCAGTGGCAGGAGGAGTAGTAGACGTAGTAGGATCAACAGCAGTAGGAGGAGCAACAGCAATAGCATCAGCGGAAGTAGTAAAAGCAGCAGCAACAGCAGCGGTAGCAGCCCTCTGGCGTCGTTGGCGAAAACCCTGACCCCCTCGTTGCTCTTGAATAATAGCTCACTGCCCTAACACAGCAGCTTGTGGCACTATAGCCGTTGGTCTCTCAGACTGCCCCCATTGCGCCGCCATCCTTCACCCCTCCAGAGCACGCCAGCCGAGCTGTGTCTACTACCACTCACTACCTAGCGCAGCAGCAGACTCACCGCCAGCGGCAGTCAGTGACCTCCGTCCTTGGCCCCACTCTGGGTGCCGCCCGCAGGCAAAAGGACTTTGAGACGCCGCCGCCGTCGCTTCAGGCCGGCGTGTGGTTCCAGAGCTGGGAGCTCATCTTCCAGATCTGGGCGCAGGGTGAGGGCCTTTGGGCATACTACACCCTGCTGTACATTGCCACCCTGGCCGACCTGTTATATGACGCTGGTTGTGACGTCCGTGCTTTAGTCCCTATCGCCCCTCCGGCTTCCTGCCTCGCCCTCGAGCCCTTCTGAGGCAACTTCACCACTGGCGCCACCCGAGACCCTGCAACTGCGTGGCACGTCCTCACTCGTCCCCATCGCCCGTCCAGCGAGGCTGAAACCAGCTGCCTACTGCAGGAGTTCAACTCCTTGCACATGGGGGAGACCGGGACGGTCACCTCCTACTGGCAACGGGCGGAGGACATCCTTCGTCGCCTCCGCAAGTCTGCCCCACCCCCTCTGGCCACGCTCCTCACCATCAACCGCGGTGCCACCAACACGTACGCGGACGTTTTCATCCACTACCCTCACGACGTTCTCTCCACCATGGCGGCCCAGGGCACCCTTATGCCCTGGGCATACGAGCTCTTCCTCCGGATTGAGGAAGCTCTTTTGGAGTCCCGCTTAAGTGCACGGAGGCCGTCGCCTCCCTTGACGTCGCTGCCCCTGCCGTCGCCTCCGTGGCCGTCGCCTCCCCCGCCACATCTACCTCATCATCGACAGAGAAGAAAAAGAGCCAGAACAAGAAAGGCAAGGTTCACCACCAGAAGCAGCAGTAGCTGTCCACCGGATCCAGCAGTGGCGGCTCTGTGTGCCACAACTATGGCCAGCCCGGGCACGGGTGGTACACGTGCCCTCTACCAACGGATGAGGCGCGCGTCATCGCCACCATGCGTCCTGAGCGCAAGCACCGTCTCACCTCTGCCACGGTAGCTGTCGTCGGCTCTCACACCTCAGCCTCGTCCAACAGCTCCACCACTCCGGTTGCCTCACCAGGCCCACTGCCACTAGCACCGCAGCCATCGGCGCCGGAATAGTCAACCTTCTACCCGGGCTATGGCGCAATCACCCTGCACCCCATCTACACCCCCGGGGCCACCTCCCATTAGCACCAGCTGGAGCAATTCATCGCGCTCCAGCTCAGCCTGCCTCACCCTCCTCCCCAGGGAAGTGCATGTAGCATCACTTCTTGCTCTTCTGTCTAGCCCTGCATGATTGAGATTGAGGTACGGTCCTGCCCCATTTCTTTGTCTATCTCTTTGTCTCTCATGGTCTTTGCTACCCCTTCCGATGACAACGTTGCTTGGCTTGAAAATTGACAGTCTCGGTTCGCGCCTCCTTCCACCGCGTCCGCGTCCCTTGCTTGCTGCCATGTGACCGTTACCGATCTAGCAAACCCGGTCCAGGACCCTGCTAAGACCTAGGTCATCGACTCCGGGGCCACGCATCACATGACGGCCTCTTGTGAGGCCTTTAGTATGCTCGGTCCTGTAGGCAATGTCTCCGGTGTCCGGACAGGCTCTGGCCAGGTGTTGCCTATCCGAGGTGTTGTCGTTCGTTTCCGTGGTCCCTCCGGTGACGTCTTTCTGACCGATGTCCTCTTCGTCCCTGGTCTTGAGCTCAGCCTACTGTTCGTCACTGCCCTTGACTGCATGAGCATGGACGTTGTGCACTCGCATGGTATTGGCACGGTGTCGATGCGGCCGTCTGGTCTTGTTGTACTGCACGCCACCGCCCGTGGCAACCTATGGCATGTCCCTCGCCTCTCCTCCTCTCCTTCCGTCTCCTCCTGTCAGCCGCCACAGGCCATGTGTTTTTCACCAGTAAAATTTCTCCTCAGCACACTCGTCCCTTGCACCGCCGCCTCTGCCACGTCCACTCTGCCGCCATAGACAGCATGATGCGCACCTAGCCGGCGAAGAGGCTTGACCCAGAGCCTTTCCCCCTCCCGTGCCCCATTGAGTGCATTGAATGCGCTCACGGGAAGATGCACCGGTCGACGTACCCCTTGTCTTCCTCCCGTGCGTCCGCCCCTCTCGACCTTGTCCACTCAGACGTCATGGGTCCTCTCCCCACCGAGTCTGTCGGCGAGCATAGTCGATATGTCCTCACCCTCACTGATGACTATTCTCGCTATCGCTGGGTCTTCTGCCTTCGGCAGAAAATCGATGTCGCCCATGCCATCCAAGACTGGCTTGTCCTTGCAGAGTACGAGTGTGGCGGCTCTCTCCAACGCTTTCGCTCTGATCGTGGTGGTGAGTACATGGGTGAGGGCACAACCTTTCTCGCCTCCCCCGGCATCCGCCATGAGACGTACGCGCCTTACACGCCCGCCGAGAACAGTGTCTCCGAGCGGGGGAACCGTACCATTGCCGACGCCGTCCGCACCATGCGCGTCGAGTCTGGTCTCTGCGATGGCTTCTGTATTGAAGCAATGGCCTCCATGACCTAGGGCTAGAACCGGATTCCCCACGGTCCCCTTCCTTGCCATTGCACACCATACCAGCATTGGTGCGGTCATCGAGCTGACCTCCGCCCGGCTCGTGTATGGGGTCGCATGGCCATTGTGTGACCGCCCGTCCCGCAGCAGGGCGGCAAGCTCGCCCCCTGCGGACGTCCCTGCACTTTCCTTACTGTCTCTCGTCAGTCGAAGGCTTGGCGCTTCTGGGATCCCTCCCGGCACTACATCGTTGAGTCCCGGGATGCCCTCTTCTTCGAGGACATATTTCTTCGCGACCTCATGTGCTCTGACTCGTCCATGTCCATCCCGTCGTGTGGGGGAGTGGTGAGTCCGTCCTCCGTCCCGTCGCTTCCGGGTGACACATCCCTCAATCCCTCTGAGCCGGCAGCCCCAGTCGCGGCCGCTGGTCCCTCCGAGCCGGCAGCCCCGGTCGCGTCTACTGCACCCTTTGCGCTAGTAGTCCCAGTCGCGTCCACTGGTCCCTCTGAGCCTGCAGCCCCAGTTGTGTCAACTGGTCCCTCCGGGCTAGCAGCCCCATTTGCGTCCGCTTGTCCCTCCGAGCCGGCAACCCCAGTCGCGTTCGTTGGTCCCTCCGGGCTGGCCGCCCCAATCACATCCGCTGGTCCCTCCGGGCCTGCAACCCCACTCGCGTCCGCTGGTCCCTCCGGTCTAGCAGCCCTAGTTGCGTCCGCTGGTCCCTCCAATTCGGCTGTCCCAGTCGCGTCTGCTAGTCCCACCAAGCCGGCAGCCCCAGTCGCGTCCGCTGGCCCCTCAGGACTAGTAGCCCGAGTCGCGTGTACTTGTCCTTTTGGACCGGCAACCCCAGTTGCGTCCGCTGGCCCCTCTGGGCCAGCAACTGCAGTCCCTCCAGTCGGGCCAGCAGCCCCGGTTACATCCGCGGGCCCCTCCGGGCCAGCAATCCCATCCGCCTCCATTGTGCCGGCGGACTCAGTGCCATGGCCTGCCTTGCCACGCTACACGCGTGGCCCATGCGGCAGCCTCCGACCCAAACTGTCAGTGAGCGCGCAGACTGTTGCACCGCGCTGCGTGCCGCCTCGATCCCCCGTGGCTTCACGTGTCTCCTCCACTCCCACGGTCGTGAGTGGGGATCCTGGCACCAAGGCTCTCGACCTGACCACCTCGGCCATCATTGCAAGCCTTCACCCGGGCTCCACACTGGGTTGCGCCATGCTTCATCATGAGCATCAGGAAGTTGTTGTGGCTGCATTCGCGCGCATCCCACCTGGGGCTCGAGATGCACACGCTCTCTCAGTCTGCTCCACAGCACGCCCGGAGGACCTAGACACCCTACGCGAGGCACTAACCTCTCCTGAGGTCATACACTGGGACGCTGCCTGCACCGATGAGCTCACCGCTATCCAACTGCACCACGTATACGACCTCGTCGACCTTCCTCCAAGACGGAAGGCCAACGGCGCCAAGTGGGTCTTTCGGTGCTGGTGGAAGCCCGACGAGTGCTTGGACACGTACAAGGCCCGCCTTATAGCAAAGGGGTTTCCCCATATTCCTGGGGTCGATTACGACCAGATCTTTGCCCGAGTTGGCCGGTTCTCCACTAGCCGGGTACTCTTTAGCCTGGTCGCCCAGCATGGGTGGGAGCTGCATCATTTGGATGTGAGCAACGCTTTTCTCCATGGTTCACTGGAGGGTGAGGAGCTCTACATGGAGCAAGCCCCAGGCTTCGACAATGGCACTGGAAGAGTGTGGAAACTGCGTAAGGCCCTCTATGGCCTAAAGCGGTCGCCTCGGTGTTAGAACCAAGAAATGAGTAACACGCTCCTTCGTAGCGGGCACCAACACACAACTACTAACCCCGCACTTTTTGTCAGTCTGCAAGGCCAGACTTTTGCCGATGTTCCCCTTTACGTCGACGATCTGCTCATTGCGTCGCTAGACACGGCTGCCATCCAACGTGTCAAGGGCTTGCTGCACGCCGCCTACTAGGTGAAGGATCTCGGATCTGCCAGAGTCTTCTAGGGCATGGAGCTCGAGCATGATCGCTCCCAGGGCGTCTTGCACATCCACTAGGTCTCCTATGTGCAGACACTGTCCACTCGCTTTGCAGAGGACCTGCCACTCAAGCCGAGCACATTCTCACCCATGTCACCCGATGGTCAGGTGAAGGTGAAGAGTACTGACCCTGCCGTTGTGGGGGAGCCAGTTGACGTGACCACGTACCTACGAGTCATCGGGTCACTGATGTTCGTGGCGACGACGACACGCCAAGACATCGCGTTCGCCGTCAACCTCCTAGCCCAGTTCTCTCAGGAGCCGCGTCACCTCCACTACGAGGCCGCGATCCGAGTACTGAGCTATGTCGTCTCGACTCCTCGGTGAGGTCTCATGTTCCGCCGTTAGCCATTTGTTGTCGCGGTGGGCTACACCGATAGTGACTGGGCTGGCAGTTCAGACGGTAAGGGCCGCACGGGCTGGATCTTTTTGATTGGCGACACAGCTATGTCCTGGCGCATTGGCAAGCAGGGTTGCATTGCACGTAGCACTGCTGAGGCTGAGTACATTGCTCTTGGCTCAGGCGCGTGTGAGAGTGTGTGGTTGCGTCGTCTATTGTCCAAGTTCCGTCAGTCCGTCGCATCCATCACATTGCACTGCGATAATGAGAGTGCCATGGCCATCGCCGACAATGACGACGTGCATCACACACACACAAAGCACATCAACATTGAGTATCACTATGTGCGTTCATTATTGGATGACGGTAGCATCAGTATCGTGTGGGTTGAGACAGCACGGCAGTTGGCTGACTTCTTCACCAAGGCACTGAAGCTCAACTCGTTCAAGAAGGCTGTGAGTTAAGTCGGCATGCATTCGTGAGTGACTCCCTCTTTCTCTGCTTGCATTTTTGCTTCGCCTCGGGAGGTTTGGTCGTTGACTGTGTCTCTGCCCGCACATGTGCACTACGCTTGTGAGTCATGGGGGAGTGTTGGTTTTTGTTGATCTCTCATTGTACTCTGTTGTGTCCTCACGACTTGTGTACATCGACGTGTACATGATTGACTGTGAGACTTGACGCCGCAGGGGTGTCGCTCGGTGGAGCCGAAGCACGCTGAGACCTACTCACCCGTCGCTGGAGCCTCCTCCCTCTGGGGATGCGCTCAGCTCCATCGACAGGCCTCCTCGGTGGTCGGGCCGCCGGCGGTCACTGCCACTACAAATGATGTGTGGATGCACCTAGCACTTTGTCTGGCTGTGGAATTGCATCTGTAGCGTCATGCGGTTCCTAGGGTCCATGTCTCTTGTTGTATGGCCCTATTTGGCATCGTTGACAATCGTAGGCACCACCTGGTTTTGGGCAGCCATAACTCTTCACTGCTATTTTCCTAGCTTATTCTGACCGTAGGAATGCGTTCGTAGCGGCGGTATTATGGTATGTTCCAGTTTTCAGGCAAAGTGGACGACGCACGGGTTTTGGGCTGTCGGGCGTTTGGCACGGCTCATTGAGAAAACCCTGCATGCAATAAAATAGGTCATAGACTATTTTCTGATTGGCTGTTTAGCTGAGTAACAAGTTCTACACTAGTGGGGGGGAGCTAGAACTTGTAGGGGTCTCCCATTGTTGCTCATTCTTCATTCCTAATCAATCACTTTCAGTTTTTAGCTACTTTATAACACTGGCGCGCACGTTTCAGAGTAACAAACCCAGAGCCTGTAGACTTAGACTCTAGAGCAACATACTGAGGGGGAAGCAAACTTAAACAATGAGCGTGAAAGCCCGCACGCTGCATCAACAACGCATGCTACCCCAACCTGCTGCCTAGGTTTTCTAGCTGTGACATGACCTACATCTTCTGTGCCATGACCATCTGGAGCATCAGCTGTGTCTGTTGCATTGACTTCATTTAAGGCACAGGCAACATCTACTACACTTACTACACTGAAATCATCGGCTGCATTGGAAGCATCAGGTGCATTGATAACATCATCTCCACTAGCAGCTTCAGTTGCATCGGCAACATCTGCTACATCGGCGACCTCAGCTACATCGGCAGCATTAGATGTATCGCTAGCATCGACCTCATCCATAGCACCAGCTGCATCAACAACACCAGCGAAATTTGCTCATACTTCATCTATTAGTGATCATTTAATAGCTGCTAAAGGCACCACTATGGCATCCGAGATTGTAGTGGGGAGCTTGGAGTCTTGTCCACCTCTAATAGTGACGACAGAGGTGGCAACACATGGTCATCCTTGTCTTAGATGCCATGTTGAGGAGGAAGGAATCTGCTCTCTCATGAATGACCAGGAGATCTATGTCACTACTGTCTACGAGGCATTGCTCCACGACACCTGCACACCTCATGTGGCATCTTCGTACCTCTTCACCGAGGACATTGGGAGGAGTGACCACATACATAGGGCTTGATAGTTTGAGGTGAGGGATGTAGAGGAATGGCTTTGTGCACCATAGAGTACGATGGCTGAGTTAATCACCCTTAGACAGCGCCTCACAGGATGAGGATCCTGAAGTAGTGGGTGGTGATGACTACCTGGACAGCTTGGAGACGTCCTTCGGGTCTTCTCCATCCTTGTTCTTTGCATGTGTACCATCTCTCTCTTCCTCTGAGTCATGCACATCTCCTCTCTGAGAGGATGAAACTTCTCCAAGTTCCCTAGGTGACCATCTTTTTCAGTCCAGGTTTTGTGGAGATGTGCCCCTTTAGGAGACACGATACCTGTACTTCCCCAGTTTCGAGGAGCAAAGATGGAGGTGGAGGTGCTACGCCGAGTGGTAGACTCCTCGTCTATTACCTAAAATGAGGTGTTGATAGTGCTCGAGAATGTTGAGGTTGAGCCTCACATAGTGACTTAGGATGATCACGAAGGGATGCGTGAGCGCGCCTCTCTTCTCTAGGATGAATTGGTTATAGCACACGAGCATCCATGTATATTGGATTGTGTAGTTGTTGTACCGACTGTAGGAGCGAGTTCCACAGGCACAGATCTAGCTCCATTTTTGCCCTCCACCTCAGGTCATTCCAGCACCATCTTCTCCACATGTACTGCTTTGGAGTCTCCTAGTTGGGACCTCAGGAACCTCCTAGAAGAGGGGGGTTCAGCCTCTCTCTCCTCTCTCAGCCATGGAGCATTTGGCAGCATCTTTGCTACTCCTGCACCCTCCGATTCCAATGCGAGTGATACCTAGGATCCTGCCAGTTGGGATCTGTGGCAGCTTCCATGTGGTGAGTGACATGCATTAGATCATGCATGAGCGAGTTGTGCACATGGTAGCCATTGTAGCCTCATCCTCATCTCTCTAATGACGTATTGACATCTCCAGGTACCGTCGGGTGCTATGATTGTTGGATTGTTCTTCCCTGGATCATTTGAGCTAGGGGAAGATGCAATGTTATCTACACACAACAGGTTCACATCCTTCTACATGCTAGGGGGAGCAGATCTGTCCAAGCACATTGGTGTTGACGCTCAAGACTCACTCATCACGGGGAAGCATTTTTATCCTCTCACTTAGTACCTTGTCGATAGCTCTTGCAGCCAAGGGGGAGTGGTGGTGTTTGGACCTTGAGCTGTCCGACTCTGGTACAGTCTAATGTAGCGAGAGCCTCCTAGTTTGTGTTGATGGTTCTCCACCAACTACATTACTTCTTCTCTGGCATGTGTGGTACATTCTAGCCACATACTGCACCCATACATGTTTGATAGAGTTTTCTCAGTTGTTGAGACCCGGGCACAAGGTGGTTTGTGCCAGTGTTCCTGGAGACCCCATAGAGATTCACCCCATAGTCTTTGACAGGTTGTTGACTCCCTTTATAGTTGAGACCCCGATACATGGTGGTTTCTATTGATACCTCAGGATACCAAGCACTTATTGATGAAGTTGTTGTTGACCCTTTACCATACATGTGAAGTTTGCATGTGGCTTAGATGGTGGTTCCCATTGACATGTTATAACGTCTCGTGAGGCCTGAACTTGCCTAGTCTGTCTAGTGTGTCACGTTGAGTCTGAGTGTTTGGGGTACATTGTATATTCTCCCGTCGGTTGAGATCCGGGCACTCGCCGGACTGTCCTGACGCCTTGGGAGACCTCCATTGAATGGTTTCCAGTTCTATGCCATGTGCATTTCCAGATCGTGCCTTTCGGTACGACGGGGATGACGGGGCCTAGTGGGCTAGCTGCCAGTCCCCAGTACATAAGCTCTTAGTAGGGCTCATTGTACTTCCTCCCTTGATTCTTTATTCATGCATTCCACACTTAAAGAAAACTTGGTGTTGCCATTCTCTTGCTCAGTATTAGAGCTCGTGTTCTGTCTAACACGAGCTTGCATGCTCTAGAAAAAATTCAGAACCCAGCAATCACTTGGGACGCATTTATAGCATCCTACCAAGTGATTGTGGGTGGGGCCACCAAGCGTCAGTGCTTTGGCGCCAACTGGATCCGTATCAGGGATCTGCACAAGCATGGACACGGTTGAGTGGTCACAATAAGCTGTACAAAGAGACGGATGCGACTCGCATCACAAGACTCCCCCATGACCCGATGGTGCGCATGTCCATACACGTGCAAAACTCACACATGTGCGTAACGAGATGGTCAACTCTCCATGTTTATACATCCTACTCTGAAGAACTCTTTGGTAATAGAGGAAGTGCGACCGATAGAATGACCACCATGAACTTTGCGCTCGCTAGTGTTAGGATGTCTGCCTGTTTCATGTCCATGCTGACCCAGATGGCGGAGATCACCTGTCGCTCCATAAGATGATGCTAAAAGTGATGCTAAAGAGGAATGTGCTTCGTGCTAGTATGAAACACACCATAGTCCTATGTAATGGCAAGAGCACTTTGGTTATCACATCACAAAATGAGCAAGACACAGACTGAAGTAACTCACGAAATACACACTATAGACACATTGCCTTGGCGACCCCACCTATAACGCAGCATACTCAGTTCATGATAAGCTATATGCAATGGAGCCTTGCTTGCCGCTACGCCACGACACAGTGGTGCCACCTAGTAGAAACACGTAGACAATCCGACTGCGCCCATTATGGCTCCACACCAAGTCACTATCGATGGTAGGCGTTGACTACCATCGACAAGTGTGGTCGATAGCAGAGTCCGAGGTAGAGTGTAGAGACCACGTAGTACACCACTTTTAGAACCGTGTGAAGGGCTCTCGCCCTAGGAAACTGTGAAAATGTGTAAGGAGGTTGACGAAAAAGGCAATGATAGGTCGTGTGGTAGTGACCAAGCGCCGAAGCCCGCATTCGAGTGGCGATCGAAGCAAGAGTCTGCCGACGAGCCTCACCATTCGAGGTCGCCGGTTGTTGTGCCAGTAGATGATGTCCGGCTATTACGAGGAGTTCGTTTGTGGTTTCGGCCAGTAGTGCATGGCCCTAGATTGTCCAATCGTCTCACATAGACTGGTTTTTTATGTATTCCGTATAAGTTTTTTTAATAATGTCGTTTAACATAAAAAATCTTGTAGGTTTTTTGGTGGTGACTTCACCCTCCGCATTATTGTCAAGTGCTATAGGCTGGATCTCGATTCTGACAAGTGCGATGGAACCGAAGGCCCTCGTCGTTCCTTATATTGGCCGATCGGGCCCCACGGTTGGTGAGATCGACTGTCAAGGCCCCATAGTTGGCAAACTAGAGAAACGGGCCGTCTTATCGAGCCGATGGACAAACTAGGGCCCTGACGTCGAACTGCCCTAATGTTAGCCTTGTCCGATATTCTTGAGTTGCAACGTGTAATGATCGCACAAACTATAGGGCCTCGTCATTGAACTCAAAACTTGCTACAACCTCGAAATTGTAGCGAATCGTAGCAAAATTTCCTCATATCTTTTGTTGTAGAGTTCTCGCCGCTGCTCATTTATGTTGGTTTTCTCGACATAACATATGATGTCTTGAATGTGAGCCACGTCACGACACGCATGACGCCACTCTGGTCTCAAGAGTGGGAAAAGGTGAACGCTGAAAACATGCTTTTATCTTGCGTATGATCGATGGACCTGGGCGTAGAAATGTGAGCTCGTTTTAGTGAAGAGAGAAAGCAAGCATGTTCGGAATTCTGTGTGAAAATCGAGTTGTTCAGACTGATGAATCCCAACTAACCACGACTTCCGGCAGTGAATTGAGCGAGTTACGTTTGAGAGGGGTCAGAGACGGCGTGTCGTGGTTACACAAGCGCGCCTACGCCACCGCGACAAAATTCACCTACAAAAGCGCGCTCAAGACAATGGCCGGGTGCCGAATGTCAGTTTGCGTCAGACGGATAACCGCAATCGGAACCCGCAGATTTAGGGCAAAAGAAAACCTCTTGCGGAACGAGCGATGAGTTGTAATTGCTGGACACAGACGAAGTTCGCACACGACCGTATCACCGCTCGAGAAGTCGACGTACCGACCGCTGACTGGCTTGACCACAGAACGGAGCGGTCAACGCGATTACCAGCGTCGGAAGGACGGAGCCGGCAAGACGAGACAAAAATGTTTCCGATTCGATAACAAAAATCGGAATCGGCCTCGACATTTTGACTTCATGCGAAGGAAAACCAGCTATGGAGAGGGGTCGTCTGTCGGCAATCTTTTCTGTGTATTGCGTAAAAAAGCGCGCAAACCAGCGAAAATTATGGATTCGTTGATGAGACCGGCCGCCAGTGTGCGCTTTTGAGCCTCTCAAACAGCTGCAGAAGTGGCATCGTTCTCCTCCACTTTTTCTTATTGTTGTTATAGCTCAGAGCCGGAATCCCGCTTTCTTGGTTTTTGTTTTGCATGATTCACGACACACAAAGTGAGGAAAGCATGAACTTCCTACATTGTGGATAAACAAATGGGGGAACACTTATATATCACTCTTTTTGTCTCTTGCATCTTGAAGGCATTCTTTACAGTTATCGGGCTCTATGGTAAGACAGATTCACACATTCCTATAAAACACATGACGAGGTGAATCAATAGATGCATGGACTTAGGAAATGAAAAAATAGCTTATAAACCTCCTATGCTAAAAAGAATCAATTGCAAACAGGTAAACACCTTGCAATTTTTTGTCCAAAGCATGTTTTGAAATACAAAATCTATTTGAAAAAACAATAAAGCACATATTTTAAAACATTTCCTCAGTGAAGAGGACTTGGGCATAATTCTTCACAATTTGGAAAGCTCTCTGGCGATCTCTCTAATAATACATTCATCTTCAAAGGTATGAATGAAAATGTTAACGAGGATTTCATATTTAAGTTCATTCATTTTTCAACATTGTCCCAACCTAGACTGAAACGGTATTCACGTCTACCTTTTACTTCTTCACCCAATTTGAGACTATTATTGAAATGATGTCTCAAGCAAGGCATATTGTAATGAGAAATTTTGGATAAGAAAAGAAGAAAAACAAAACATTTCATCATCAAACTCGTATTTTGTCACTAATTAAAAGGCTTCTTCTCAATTTGTACACAAAATTTTAGCGTTGAAAATGTTAGACAATGAAAAAATAAGAAGTTGTTAAACAATTAAGAACATGGATCTTGCAATTGTTATTCGATATGCTAATTTCAAATGAAAAGCTTATGAAGTGTTGAGAGTTGTTTTTGGTGCTTCTCGTCATAAAATTCTATTAGAATCTAAAATTCATCCAGGTGGATCCTAGGTTTTTCTTTTTTATGTTAGAAATACCATTACATACATCAAATAGTTGATTCAGGTAAGTATTGAGAAGTTGATGTTGCTATCTTCCCCATCCCGAATGAATAGAATGAATGATGCCTGATTGTAAGAAATAGAAAACTCCTAATCTATTCACAATGTTTTTTTATGTTCTCCAAGTATATTAGAATAAATGACATGAATATGTAGTTGAAGGCATGAATTGACTTGTACATGAAATCATACCATTTCATTCATGATTTTTTGTGATGAAATATTTTTGCGTAGCATTTATATCTATATCATAAATATTTTTTGGTTTCTAATTTCACTTGAGATTATTTCAGCATTAGAATTTAGTAATCCTAACCTATTAAGGTACTCTATGAAAGTGTAATAAAAACTTAAAATATATTTTTATGTAATCTATGCTTATAGATTGGGCTTGAATTTTATTTTCAAGCATGAAAGGGTAAAATGGTTTTATTTGTTTGATGATATTTCTTGATTATAATAATGAGTATTTTCGTGCATCCATGATAAAAATAAAAATATTCAAGTGCATTGATGAACAAAATTCCTTCATTTTCCAATGGCACGAAGAAGTGATGTTGAAGTAGCTAATGTTGTCTTTATTTACCTTTAATCAATTTAATGCTATATGAAATTTTTTTCAAGGGAAATTTCTAGTACCTTGTTTTTTTAAGTTTCATTGTCATAATTTTATCATTTGAAATATGTTTTTGATCTTAAACTATCAACCTTATGTGTTTGATGGTGATGGGTTTGCCACTAGAACTACTTGTGCTAGGAAATCTAGACCTTAAATTTATTTCTCCACTAAAGGAAGCAAGAAATAGTAATTTAAAATTCATTTCTAGGTTGCATTAATGCCCTTCACTACCTTGAGGACATATTACTCATCTACACAAACAAATGTTTGAGGATGTTTCAATTAAAGGAAAAAAATGAAAAGATGAGGTTTACCCCTCATACCAGAATGGAGGTTGTGTTGTAAGGCTTCATGCATCGTAAAAATCTCGTACTTGCATGGAATTCGTAGCTCCTAGTTATCTCGATTGGCAAGCATAAGATCCAAATGCCACGAGCAACCTACGTTTTGCTTTGCCGCTCCTCAATCACTTTGCAACTTGTGTGGCGGTCTTTTTCTGTGCTCAGGGGAAATTCTTCTCTATACCCCAGAACTCTTGTACCCACTCATGACGACCATGTTTTGGTCACTTGCAGATCTCGTTAGAACCCACGACATTTCTTAATGTGTGAAGACTAAGGAAAATGATCTCTTGAGTGACATTGACAAACCATGCGAACTCCCTTTTTTTATTTGAAGCCCTTCTCCAACTAACTAGGCACTTCTTGAGTTAGCGGTTTAGAGCACGTTGTTGCGTCACGTGAACCACGAAGTAACCAATCAGATCAACAATGTCTCATTTTCTTCCACATGCATCTGGTATTTATGTCGCCAAGTTTTGGCACCAATACTAATGAAGTATGCTTTCTGCTTCTTAAAAATACTGAAATGATCCCGATTTTGTGAAAAGTCACAAGTTCTGTTTCCAATTGTGAATCTAACCTTCCACTCGCATAACACTTCATATCAGAGCATGTTGGTCTAAGCAAATCAAAAGAATAATTTCCAAATCAACTCGAGACCCCCACGTGTCTTTGAACGCATCTTCGCTGACAAAACCTTCGTAGACCTTATTACGAAGTTGGTAGACGAAGGGAGCACACTCCGCAACAGGTAGTGGTAACTAGCGAAGGCACTGATGATGGCGGAAGGTACCCCACGAAGGACCTTCATTCTCATCAAGGGGGATATGCACATGACAACTGGCACTTTGATTAACAAAACCAATTTAGAGCCAGACACGCCTGACATGCCAATCTTGCCTACACTTTCAACTAACACAACTTCATCGACAACACAAAATAAGATCGCGAAGCTCATTCGCCGGCTAGTGCAAATGAAAGAATTTCAAGAAATACTTGTTAGATAATCATAATAGTACGTCGGAAAAATATGTGACTCCAAATCCAGAGAAGCCTTACTCGTTGAACATACCGATATTGGCAAATCCTCAACTTGACTTGCTCTTCCTGAGTCGTTCGATCCTGCGAATGACAAGGGACCAACTGTCAGGATCTTCTTGATGAGATTTGAGGTATACTTCAATGCTGATAGGGTTCACTCGGATGAACCAAAGATGAACCTTATAACCTCGCTATTGTGGTGCACGACTTTAAGTTGGTGGGCCGATCTCAGGGCCATCCAACAACAGTAGGCAACCATACGCACTAATCCACAGGCTACCGCATCTTTCGCACTAAGCATTCTATCTGTAGAGCAAGCATACGTTTTTTGGAAAAATGTTCAAGAACACCCCAATCATGCTGGTGCGAATTCATCTAGGCACTGATTTCTCATTTTAGCAAGCAGAACAAGAAAGAAGAGGTTTCCTGCTTGCTACAATGAAAAAAGTACCTCACATACGTGGCACAATATACGTGTCATTTTCTCAAGATCATTGCCTACAATAGCCTCGTACAGGATTAAGTATGTTTTTGCCACAACATTGGACTCAAGTGAGATATTCATATAACACTCATGATTTACATCTTCACCAATGATTTGGTGTAGATCATCGCAACCGTTGATGGCATCGGCTTTGCACATTTCAACTCGAAGTTCAACAAATCCTTTTATTGGCTCTTGAGGTATCAATCGCAATAGAACAATGGGTATTGGTCGCAAATCGAGATAGATTGACTTTCATGGTAGTTGAAAATGTTTAGCAAAAAATAAATCAACGAACCCTTGACAACTGCAAAAGAAATGGACAAATCATGAGGAAGTGCTTGGAAAAGCAAAAAGGAGGACAGTAGTCGACAAACAGCAAAGGGCATCGGTAAACTCTGGTTCCTGGTGTAAAACCCGCGCTAAACGATCCTCCACCTTAATGGCTACAATTGCATATTACTGAGGTTTTTGAGATCTCGGAATTTGACATGGGATAGGAGGACAACCAACCTCCAATACAGGTAAGAGTGTAATCAAGGGGTTGCAAAAGAAGAAAAACTATGTCGACATCACTTCATTGAGGTGAATTTCACATATTTGTATTTGATCAACTGGTGAAAAGTCAAGGTTGGAAAAGCAAACCTCAAGATTTTGAAGGAAAAACGGTTGATGGACGACTTCGAATCCGCCGAGTAAAACAACTATTACAATTGTGGTTTAGGGATCTTCATTTTGTAACTATTTGGAAATACTGCCCAATGACAAACGACAAGGTGATTCTCATGTGAGATTTCCTATACTAGCACAACGAAGAAGTTGACAAGATTCGAACATCTGTTTACATCAAACAATACTGGAAGGAGATCTCTGTACCACTTGTGTATCAGGCAAAATCCACTCAACGTGCAACAAACAACAATGGGACCGCAAAAAGTGAAACAAAAGTTACAGAGGGTAAATTCACATGAGCGACGACCATCAGGTACACCGATCTTGCTCGTAGTGGCAGAGGAATACATGCAGATAGGAGCCTCCACATGGTTGGTCCATGTTTATTTGAACAACACAAGTGACGAAGAAATCGCTCGTGCTAACATACCAGCCTCATCAACCTCATCAGCATCATAGTTATAAAATGTACAAGAGGAGTTTGCACCGCTTCAGAAAAAAATTAAAGGGGCCTTCCCTAATGAACTACTGAGAAACCTTCCTCGCAAACGGGACATCGACCACGAAATTGAGCTCAAACCCAACAATAGACCAACCATAAAAGGGACCTCCGAGATGAGTGATCACGAATTCATTAAGCTCAAATAACAGCTAGATGACATGATAACTCAATCTTTCATTAGACCGTGTGTCTCTTTGTACGCCACACCTGTACTTTTTATTAAGAGAAAACTGGTAAAATGCGGATGTACATAGATCAATGAGAGTTTGACAAAATCACAATCAAGAACTTCTACCCTTTACCCCGGTCGTACAAGGTTTTTGACCAACTATGTGGAGCAAATATTTTCAGCAAAACTGACCTACAATGAGGTTGCCACCAGATTCACATTGCCAATAAGGATGTTACAAAACTACCTTTAGAACATGTTTTAGGCACTTTGAGTTCACGGTTACTCCGATTGGACTCACAAACTCCCCCCCAAGGTTTATGGCAGCGATGAACAATATTTTCCGCCCATACCTTCACGATTTTGTCATGGTATACCTAGACGACATCCTTGTGTTTTTGCCAAACCTTACAGGATCATCGACACAATCTCTGACAAGTGCTCGAGGTCCTGGAGCGTGAGAAGTTCTACAAAAATCTTTGGAAATGTGACTTTGTTCAACGCTCGATCGAGTTTCTCAAGCACATCATTGGCAGTGGACACGTATCCATGAATCCTTAAAAAATATCTACGGTGAAGGAAAGGCCAACTTTGACAGAAGTACAGGATGAACAAGTTTTTCTTGGATTTGTCAACTATTATCATAGGTTTTTGAAGGATTAAGCTTGAGTGTTACTTCCAATTTTCGACCTCACCTGCAAAAATTGTGAGTGGATTTGGGGAGATAGTGAAGAAGAAGCTTTTACGTTTTTATGTTAAGTTTTGACCTCTTCGCGAAACCTTCAATTGGCAGATTGAAACGACTGACTTCATCATGTCTATAAACGTTGGTGATTGAGTAATTGGGGCCGTCATCCTAGAAGAGAATGGTGGGAGACAACAACCCATCGCATACATGTCACGGAAGCTTCACAAAGCAGAGCTCAAATATGTCGTACACGAGAAGGAAATGCTTGCATTTATTCATGCCTTCAAAACTTGGCGCTGTTATATGGATTGCCATAAATGTGTGGTTGAAACAGATCGACACGCCCTCAAGAACCTGAAAACATGGTTAAACCCCAGCCGAAGAAAAACTTGATTGATGAATTTCCTCGAGTCACATTTCGATTGCAAGATGAAGTATCGGCACGGGATGACAAATCTAGCGGACGCACTAAGTCGCCAACCTGATCTCACAGAGGTAAACACACTACATGTTCAAGCAGACTCATACGTGGCAACGATATTCGAACGTGGCTACGGGGACCACGGAGCCTACAACATGAAATACATCCATTTTGTAGGCCCGTATTGTTGTAGAAAGAAGAAAAAGTAGGTTGTCGACCACGAAGACGAGGAGCTGCAACGCATGCTTCTCAAGGAATGCCACGACACCGGCCAAGGAGGCTACTTTGGAGCCAAAAGGACTTAGTTAAAACTTGACAAGTAGTATAAATGGGACAAGATGGGGTTTGACTTTGCAAACTTCCTCAAACGTTTTGACTTATGCCAGAGACATTAGGGTCGGTGCACCAAACCCCTTGGTTTGCTAAAATCACTACCGATACCAGAAAAACTGTGGACCAACATCTCCATGGATTTTTGTGCCCGTTTTTCCAGTCACACCGGAGGGGTCCTTTGCCATGTTTGTCCTTATCGATAGGTTCTCGAAGATGGTGCATTTCATCCCGACTAGTACAGATGGAACTTCCGAAGGATAAGCACGACCATTTCTTAACCAAGTAGTGCGACTACATGGAGCACCGTGATGAATCACAAGTGATCGAGATGCACTCTTCACTAGCCCGTTCTGGCAAGATTTGATGCAATGGTATGTGAGTTAACTTGAACTTTGAACGACGTTCCATGCGCAAAATCATGGAAAAACGGAGCAAATCAACCATAGCCTAAAACATCTCCTCAGAACCCTTTGCGAACCTCACGACATTGACTAGGTAGTGAAGTTACCGGTCGTTGAGTTTGCATACAATTCAATAGCATCTGTCATAATGGGGAAATCACCATTTGAGGTGGTTGACGGATCCGAGCCAACCACCCCTATCATTGTATAGACTGAGAGCAACATCCTCGCCATTGACACTCATCGGCGAGAATGTTCCGCAATCTGGGAAGGAAATTGTCAACCCCTCGCAAAAACGCAAGTAGCTATGAAGCGATAGGCCGATAAACATCGACAAACCAAGATGGGTTCAAGATGGGTGACAGAGTACTGCTTACCTCTGCAACAGTCAAACTTTGCGGATCAAGCAACCTAAAAATCAAACCCTGGTGGTTGGGACCTTTCGACATTTTTTAGATGTGCATTCCATTCATCACTAAAAACCGACTACGCAAAAACATGCTGATTCACTCGGTCTTCCACATCAGGGATCTTTGACATTACGTCAATTCGACGAAAGATTTTCCCGCACGTGTGGCACCTGCCCCGCCATCCATGATAGTAGACGGCGATCACGAGTACGAAGTTGAGGAAATCCTCGATCACCGCCGACGAGGAGGTGAGGATTAATGTTTGTTCAAGTGGAAGAACTATGACGCAACACATGATAGTTGGATGCCATATAGCCAACTCTCGGACGTTGATCCTCTTATGGACGGTTGCCGAGCCCAACTCCGGTCACGTGAGGGTAACGCAACGGGAAGTGACTGCCAGTGGGGGGGGAAGTGTTATGCCGATGGGCATACACGAGTCCCAATACCCACGAGTGACCTTTTGTTTTTTTTGGTCACTTCCGAAACTCGTCGGAACCCACTCACGGCATTTCTCGACGTTTTGAGACTAAGAATGACGATCTCTCGAGCAACTTCGACAATCCTTGCAAACCCCATTTTTTATTTTGAAGCCTCGTCAAACCAACGATGGACTTCTCAAGTCAGCGTATTGGAGCACGGCGTTGCGTCACGCGAACCACCGACTTACCAAACGGTCAGACCGAGCCTCATTTTCTTGCACATGCATCTTGTATATACATCACCGAGTTTTGGCACTTGTGAAAACAAAACATAATTTTTTTTCTCAAAAATACCCAAATGGCCCGAATCTTGTGAAAAGTTACAAACTTCGTTTCCTTTGCTTCACTTTTGGCAGCGTAAAACTTTCTCCGATTAAATAGATGTAGATCAAATTGCTTCACGGCGAACCGTGTCCTATTGGAAATCAAAACCGTTCTTCATATGGAGAGTAGTGTCACTGACTCGAGCGAGATCGTATGTCGGCGGTGGCAGGTCTTCGTGACCGCCGGAAATGACAGTCTTATAGGGCATGCAAGGCGAACGCCGCCCCAGCTGAACGGAACGGAAGGAAATTGCGATCCCACCAACCTCTCGGGTTGGTTCTGCCAGGGGAACACCTGGCTCGCCTCGCATCTCCTGACGCCGGCCACAACTTGCTGCCTGGGCGACCGGGCTGCCATGCACGTAACCAGAGCTCGCCTGTAACTTGCCGCTTACTCCGGAAGTCGATCACAGCCTGCCAGCTCCTGCTCCTGCTCGGGAGCGAGTCGCTGTCAGCCACCGATATCGGCCGACAGAATGTTCGCCGCACTGTTTCGACCGCCAACAGCGCCTCTCCCGCAAGCTGCATCCCGAATTCTCTGATCTATCCTGCAGCCCACACAGGTCCGCGTGGCCATAGCTTCATCATCAACAGCAGCATCACCACCACCTGCAGCACGAGAAGCACTCGTGCCGGTACTAGGAGCAGAAGCAGCAGCACCACTCGCACCAGGAGCAGCAGCAGTTGCAGCACCGCTGCCAAAGTCGCCGCCGCCGCCACCGCTGCCTTCGCCGCTGCCGCCGCCTCTACCGCCACCTCCACCACCACTGCCACAACCACTTGCAGCAGCAGGAGCAGCCGCAGCAGCAGCAACAACGGTGGTGCAACTCAAAATGCTCAGGGATGGCGATGGCTGCCAACAGCCGTTCACCCCGCAACGTGGTGCGGTGGAGTTGACTGTGGCGGTGGCGGTCGCCGCGCGCTCTTCGTCATTGTCTTGTGCAGAAATGTTCGAGACTGCTAAGAGATTCCCGACGGAAGGCAACTTGTCTGCTGCTGCTCGATAGCTGGGTCTCCAGCATCCCTGCCGTGGACAGCAGCAGCGCCAGCAGAAGCAACAGCAGCAGCGGCGGTGGCAGCAGCAGCAGGATCGCCACGGCACGTCCCATCAGCAGCGCCCCGATCTTGCCCCACACGTGCAGCGAACAGCCAGACGCGCGGGATCTCCAGCCCTGGGCACACACTCGCGGCTTGGATTGCTCAGTGTGGGGTGGAGGATTGCTGTCACGCGCGCGGTCGAGGGGTTGGGCAGACCAGCGCGAAGTCGAGGGCTGGATGTCGTCGTCGTCGACGACGACGACGGTGCTTTTGGGTTGCGTCCTGCCGCTTTCCGCGCCTGGGCCGCCGCGCGTGTGTGAGCCTTCTCGGGGAGGCGTGGATGACAGGCGCAGCAGGGGGTGCTGCTGAGTGGCCCGCAGCTCCCCGGAGGCCTTTGTGGAACGGTTGCTGTTGCAGCAGTCCACTGCTGGGACGCCGCTGCGCCCACAAGCAGCCGACAGCCGTCTGTATCTGTGAATTTCCAGTCCTTGCTCTTTTTTTTTTTTTCCCTTTCTTCTCTCCGGGTCTGTTTTGCAGCTACTGTTGAGTTGTGGAGGCACTTGACCTATTTATTTTGACTGTGGCCGACGGGTCCGGTGGCTCCGATGGGTCCCGTGGCTCGAACCAAAGGCTGGCTTCGTCGGGCCTCGGCCAACAATGCCATCGCCGGCAGCAGCAACGGTGGCAGCAGCAACAGCGGCGCTGGAGGCGGTGGCTCTAGCAGTAATGCCGCACCTCCTCCTGCAGCCGAAGGTGGAGTGATGTCAGTTGCCATGTCAGCAGGCGGCGGTGACTTGGGAATTGCCGGGAAAGCAGGCGGACCGCCAGGTGCGGGTGCGGTCGCGACCTCGTCGTCGTCCGCTCTGCACCGGAAGAGTGTGTACCGGCAGCAACGGCAGCAGCAGACCAGCCCTAAACTCAACGGCAGCCAAGCAGTACAGCAGCAGCAGCACCAGCATCAGCATCAGCAGAAGCAGCAGCACCAGCTGCAGCACTTGCAGCAACCGCATCTCGGGAGCGAACAAGACCACGACCAACTTCACCACCAGCAGCAGCAGCAACACCTCCTCCTGCATAACTCGTCGTCCTTCTCCAAATCATCGCCGCGGAAACCCTCCCGGCCCCTCCGGTTCCACCACCGGCTCCTCCACATGCTGCTCCCCTCTTCCCTCTCCCGCCAGCATGGCGGCCTCTCCCGCTCCATCGCGTCTTGCCTCCCTCGCAGCCGCCTTGGCCTCGTCTTTTGTACATTCGCCTTCCTCGTCGCCTCTGTGTTTCTGTTGGAGTCGGCCGGCAGGTTGCCTGTCCGGGTGGGGAGGATCCTGGGGAGGAGGAGGAGGCTGGAGGGCGGCGGAGGGAGTGCGGACGAGGGGGCAGAGTGCCCTCCGGGCCAAGTCCCGGGAAGGTTCATGGGTGCGGGCGCAGATGGGCATGGTGGCATGCACTCAGCGGGCCGTGCGGGGTTGGGCGGAGGTGACGGAGGTGGTGGTGGAGGAGAACTGGGGCTCGCGAATGGCGGCGCGGCTACGGTGGAGCCGCTGACGTCGGTCCCGCGCATCACGATCTTTGCGGCGCCGTACCCTTTTTCCGACGACCCGGGGGACCCCCAGCTGCAGGCGGTGCGGTCGTGGCTGGCGCTGCCGGGCGGGGCCGGCGGGCCGGTGCGCGTGGTGCTCGTGGGGGTGGACGCGAGCCTCGACAGGGTGGCCGCCGCGTTCCCCCCGGGCCGGGTGCGCGTGGAGCGGGGCGTGGAGTGTAACATGTTTGGCGTGCCGCTGCTGCACTCGCTCCTGCACGTCATGCTGCAGCACCAGCGGCACTGGCATGGGAGCGGGCGCGGCGTCAGCGACGGCGACGGCGGCACTGCAGGAGGAGGGGAAGGGGGGGTGGAGTGGCCGGGGTCGACGGCAGGAGGGGAGGGGGACCCAAACGCCCATGCCCACGTCTCGGTGCTCGTCGCGCCGGACACCATTCTCCTGGCCGACATGGTGCCCGCATTGACGAAGCTCACAGGAAGCTTCCGCAGGTGGAGTGCAATTGCGTCGAGCTGGTTCGTCGGCGAGAGGGCGTTCCGGTCTGCCACCTCCTCCTTTCTCACCCTCAGCGGCTCCACCCCTTCCTGGGGTGCTGGTGGTGGTGGTGGTGGTGGTGGTGGTGGTGGTGGTGGTGGTGGGGCTAGCGGGGACGGCGGCGACGGGGAGCAGCTGCTGCGGCTGCTGCAGGAGCAAGGTGTGATGAGGCGGCTCGCACGCACGGAGGGCGTCCTCCAGTCGGACAGCAGGGTGGACTGGTTTGCCTGGGGAGGTCACTGGGGCAGCAGCAGCAGCAGCAGCACAGGTGGCGTTGACGGCAGCGGCAGTGGCAGTGGAGGCGACGGTGGGGAGTGGGAGGGACTGGTTCC
>SZWC01008669.1:64964-76319 GCA_023375785.1 Penium margaritaceum
TCTCTCTCTCTCTCTCTCTCTCTCTCTCTCTCTCTCGCCCGCTGCGCTGGTTGGTCTGCAGCTGCCTGCCTCAGCAGCCGCCTGTCACATGAGGTGGCTCTGGCCAGCGTGGCTTGGCCGGCACAAAAGTTTCTGGATCCGAGGCGGTAGACATCGTGCAGGGAAGGACGCAGTGCACATGTGGCACGGTCCTCTGCTGGCTCTCTGGTCCTTCGTCTCAGATACCGTTTTGTTCTGTGCATTCGTTCAAAATAGTGAATGGAGTTATCTGATCTTTGAATTCGCCCAATCTCGGGCCTTTGATGATGTTTGGGGTGATTCTCCCTGGTCGTTGAAACCCCCTGATCGTTGGATTCGCCCACTGCCAGGTCAGGTCCTCCTGAGGACTTGCAGCAGCACACGGGTGTTCCACAACTCAAAAGAGTGTTTGAGTTGTCGATTGGCGCATGTGTGCGCATGCTGACATGTCAGCATGCGCACACGCGAGGCTGTGATCGCGAGTTGACGTGTCAAAGGGGCGCCGGATTTCGCGTGCGCACTCTGCTGGCAGAGTGTGCACTACACGAAAGTCGTCGTGAGGGCTGTCCTCTCCCGCCGAAGTTGGTTTTTTTTCTTGTTCTTTTATTTCCTTGGGTACACAACCCAGGATTACATAATTGACTTGGTAATTCGCCCAAACAAGTGATGTTTATGATACTGATTCTAGGGGAATGAAAAATAACTATTTCGAACGAATACAAGGAACAGTATGATAGTAGTGGCGGCGGGTGGACTCACCTATCACTCTAATGCAAACTCTGCACAGAGGTGGAAGTTGCACCTTGTCACTGTTGTTGTCTTGCTAAAGCCCTGTCCATTCTTCTCTGCTCCTGGTCTCCTTACTGCCTCTTCTCCTGCTGCTCCTCATGCCGCTGCTGCCGCGGGCTCTACTGCTGCTCCTGCTGCTGATGCTGCTGCTGCTGCTGCTGCTGCTGGTGGTGCTTTTTCTGCCGCTGCTGCTCCTGTTTGTGCTCCTCCTCCCACTGTTTCTGGCGCGGCTGCCGCTTCTGCTCTTGTGCTCCTGT
Source organism: Penium margaritaceum (assembly GCA_023375785.1). NCBI lineage: Eukaryota > Viridiplantae > Streptophyta > Zygnematophyceae > Desmidiales > Peniaceae > Penium > Penium margaritaceum. The sequence continues at coordinate 66,029 of SZWC01008669.1, forward strand.
GTGCAGCCCACCACATGTGTCTGAAGCAGCGGGTCCGACCTGGGCGGTGTGGATGCGAGCCTGCGCCCTTCACGGTAGGCGGCACCACGAGCGACCCGCAACGCACGCGCCGCGGAAACCAGTTCCTCTGCGGCCGAATCTTCAACGGCAGCGCTGCCCCGGACCCTGCCTCCATCGTCGACCCGCTTGGCCTCCACTCCTCCCCCTCCACCGCATCCCTCCTCCTGGGGCGGGGCCGGAGGCTCCGGAGAGGATTTCCCGCAGGAAGCCTCCTGGAAGGGGGCGGCTCCCCTGACGACCTCGTGACCATGGAGGAGCTCCTTCCGTTCGTGGCGGCGCGCGCGGGGCCCACTGTGCCACGGTACATCATCCTCGTGGGTGTCACTGGGGGCTACACGCCCATGCTCATGAACTTCGTGTGCAACGTGAGGCGGCTTGGACTGGCAGGGCCACTCGTGGTGGCTGCGTTGGACGCGGAGACGTACCGCTTCGCGCTGTCCCAGGGCCTGCCGGTGTACTTTGATGGGCCGCCGCCTCGGACGAGCGGGCCTCCGGGGAAACGCCAGCTGCCCGGGGAGGGGGCCCCTGGGCAGGATGGGGGAGGGGAGGGGGGGGAAGGGTGCGAGTATGGGACTGACTGTTTTAAGCGGCTCACGAAGCTCAAGTCGCGGACGGTGCTGAAGGTCCTGCGGGCGGGGTACGCCGTGCTCTGGACCGATGTGGACATCGTCTGGTTCAAGAACCCGATCCCCGAGCTCGTGGAGTTCGGTCCCGGCGTGCTCCCGATCCAGAGCAACGAGCCGCACCCCCGGCGGAAGAGCAAGATCAACTCGGGCTTCTACTTTGCGCNGGGAGGGGAGGGGGGGGAAGGGTGCGAGTATGGGACTGACTGTTTTAAGCGGCTCACGAAGCTCAAGTCGCGGACGGTGCTGAAGGTCCTGCGGGCGGGGTACGCCGTGCTCTGGACCGATGTGGACATCGTCTGGTTCAAGAACCCGATCCCCGAGCTCGTGGAGTTCGGTCCCGGCGTGCTCCCGATCCAGAGCAACGAGCCGCACCCCCGGCGGAAGAGCAAGATCAACTCGGGCTTCTACTTTGCGCGGCCGGACGCGCCGACGATCGCGGCGTTTGAGGCCATTGTGCGGCACGCTGCGCAGACGAACAAATCGGAGCAGCCGAGCTTCAACGAGGTGTTGTGCGGGGACGCGGGGCCCAAGCGCGTGAAGAACCAATTCTCCTGCGTCATCCCCCCAGCGGAGGGGGGAAGGGGGAAGGGCAGGCGCGGCGCCGCAGCTGTGGGTGGTGGGGCGATCGGCCCGCTGCAGGCCGGCGTGGCGGCCGCAGGGGGGCTGCGGACGGTGTTCTTGGACAGGCGGCGGTTCCCCAACGGCGCCATCTACGACCTGTGGAGCTCGAGCAACGTGACGAGCGCTTGCGAGGACGGCGGCTGCGTGATCCTCCACAACAACTGGATCACGGGGCGCGACAGCAAGGAAAGGCGGCTCGTCGAGAAGGGCTTCTGGTACTACGACGTGAGACGGCGGCTGTGCATGTCACGGCCGTCGAGGGACGTGTCGTGGTTGCTGGCCGGCGGCAGCGGCAGCGGCAGCGGTGGCGGCGGCGGCGTGGGCGGTGAGGCGGGTGCATGAGTCAGAGAGGAAAGGAGAAGTTGGGAAACAGAGAAGGCTCAAGCCTGTAAACGCTGCAGCAGGGTTTCAGGGGAAATGTTTGTCTGTCTGCTGACACCGGAACAGGAGGATGGGTTGCTCTTTGGACCTGGAGCGAGCATTCGGTCATCCATCTGAACACAGCAGTCGCGGCATGGAGGGAGGAAACAGGATGCTGAGAGGACGGGGAAGGGTGGGCAAGGAATGGAAAGGCGATAGGAGTGGAAAGAGGACAGAGCTTTTCCTTTCAGATGCTGTACGACCCCTGGCATTGAGCTCCTTGGAGCGCAGTGAGTGCCACGGGCTAATGCATTGCATGCACCCCAAACATGCCTTAAAATCGTTTCTACTAACCTATGACGGTGGGTCCCCCACTGGACGCACTGCAAGTAGCACTGCTCACAGTTGAGATGTCTGACAATGTCCTGTCACAGGGGTTCCGTGGCATGGTCGTGCATTCCAAATGGAGTACGCCAGTGTAACTGTCGACACCAGGGTGATTGATGGTCCATGATGCGAAGCAGTGAAGCATTGCAGGATGCCCTGCCCTTGTCCAACAATGAAGGCAGAGGTTTTTCTGAATGGAGAGGATGAGGGAGGGAAGGAATAAGGGGCACCATTAATCCATTAATGAGGACGAAGCTCACACTTCCAGAAGCAAGGGTGTGGAGCGGTGGCAGGTTGTGAGGGAATAGAGGAACCCCTTAAGCAACTGTCTGTACAAGAGGGTGCATTTTATTGAACACATGACAGACGGTGCTATGAAAGGCGGATAGATGACAAAAGATCATTTGAAGCGTGGAAGTAACAAGACAAACAGTGAAGTGTGGAGAAGTCTAACCAACATGAGCTCAACTAAGTGCACAAGACGAACCAACCTGGCTGCGAGCTCCAAAACATCGGTAGAAGAGAACCGGCACTCACACTGGCTCCTCCGTTGTCACAATGACAAACAGAAAGAGGCGCCAAGTGCGGAAACACAAACTCTACGCAACTGGATCATGAGCAAGGCTAGTGAGAAATGTTTAGGAAGGTTCCTAACCTTGCTGCTCATGAGATTGTCCAGTCAGGTGGCGCACTAGCAAGCAAACAAGTGCAAGAAACAACGAGGGTTGGACTATGGAGTCTCGCAAAGTTTCATAAGCTCTAATAGCTTATTGATGCAAAGAAAAATGACAATTGACAAACACACAACATAAATACCTGTCGCGGCGTACGGTGGGTGACGCATATGGCAATGTCAGTTTGTCCAGGTAGCAGTCCTATTGGTTTGTGTGGCTTCCACCCGTCACAAGCGACGCCAATGGATTACCGATATACCCCACGTCGATGGTGTAGGGCAGAGAAGAGCGCGACGACACGACGGGCCTCCGGAGTGTCCCAAGACTTCTCTAGCAGCTACGAGAGCGCCGGCGAGACGCGATCAATGCGCTCCGGCAGCCCTCTTGGCTTCTCAAGAGCTAGGAGAGTTTTCTCGGTGGGTTGAGACCCGCGCACCCGGTGGACTGTACCAGTGCGACATGAAGACCCGAGGGCCATAGTACTGCTTTCGATGTTCGAAAAGTCGTTTGTGATGTCTGGACGCTGATTCCGAGTGTTTCTAGCACTGCTTGTTTTTTCTCGATGGTCGAGACACGGACATTCGGAGAGCTACTCCGGTGCCTCGAGGAGACCACCTTTCTTGTTCACGTGTTACATGCAATGTGTTCTCCCAGGTGTCTCATTTGGGCTCATCGGGGGTGACGGGCTAGCTACCGCCACCCCTGCGTAAGTCCGCTAGGGGCTCATTTGTAATCTCTCCTTGTTTTTTCATGTTATGCATTCTAGACTTTGCCAAATTCTTGTTGTTTTGCAATGCACTCACACTCAGAGCTCATGTTTGTGTTTGCATGGGCCTGCATGCCCTAATTGTTTTCTAAATTGCTATAAGAGCACAAGGGGGCGTGTGAGCAACATAAGCAGCAGAAGCATAAGTAGTGGACGAAACGCAGAGAGAACGCGCCATGTGGCGCTACGCTGGTAGCAGCGTGAGGGAGCGCAAAGTGACTGCACGTGAATGCCACAGGGGCAGTGAGCAGTGCACAACAGCAGTTGCGACTACGGTAGCAACAGTAGTAGTGTTGGGTTTGTGTCAGTACCACACGGTGACCTCTGGCCTCGTTGCACACTCACCCCACTGACGCAGGTGACTAACTGGAGAGAGGCAACCCCTGCTGGCTGCTGCACCATGGTTACATCACTTCACAGCGAGTCTCACAGCCGGGCATCAGTACGAGTCTCACGGGTCTCTGGCTGGCGTGCATGTGTGCACACACATTTACCTCGGGTTCACACCCTGGCCTGTTCTTTGGAATGTTTTCTCTCCAGTGACCTAGTTGACAGGTTGCAACTTTTTAGTGGTTAGTTTGGTTCAGTTNCACACTCACCCCACTGACGCAGGTGACTAACTGGAGAGAGGCAACCCCTGCTGGCTGCTGCACCATGGTGACATCACTTCACAGCGAGTCTCACAGCCGGGCATCAGTACGAGTCTCACGGGTCTCTAGCTGGCGTGCATGTGTGCACACCCATTTACCTTGGGTTCACACCCTGGCCTGTTCTTTGGAATGTTTTCTCTCCAGTGACCTAGTTGACAGGTTGCAACTTTTTAGTGGTTAGTTTGGTTCAGTTCAGTGAACTTGGGAGAGAGCGTGCGAGATCGAGCTCGCTGCCTCCCCACCCGACGGCCACCACTTCGTCGCGTGTTATCCGTCGTTCTCTGTTCGTTGTCCACGCATCTTTTGAACTTCCACGCAAACCTCCATTGCTTGGTGTCTTCCTTGCACTAGCCCGGCTGCTTGCTTGTCTAGCACAGCAGCCTACTGGTATCAAAGCTGCGTGGAAGTAGGACGACGCATTGAAGCACCGTCCCTCGATTCTGGGACGACTTCGCGGCAGGCCCTCTCGCCGTCGCACCCCAACCATTTCGCCGCCGCCCTCTCGCCTCACTCCCGCACGCTGCCCAGGCCTTACCCTTAAACAACACTAGGAACACCTGGGTGGACAGCCGTACTTGACGGACTGCTACCCACGCGAGAAAAGGGGAAAGGGAGGGGCTGCCGTGCTCGACGGATCACCTCCGTCTTGCCTGGCGGAGTGTCACCCACAAGCTGTACCTCTGCAGCCCAGGTACTCTGCACCTCTGCACCTCTGCCGTACTCCAGCTCCGCCCCAACCCACGGCCTGAGCAGCAGCAAACACTATTGCAGCCGCTGCCCTTACTCGGCCGTGCAACAGTTCTCCGAAAAGCAGCAGCAGCAAGCAGTAGTGCGGCAGCCGTACGCACACTGCCGTGCCACAAGCTGTTGCACAGCCGCAACAGCTTTGGCACGTTCCATCAGCAGCAGCATCGGCGATTTGTGGCAGCCGCAGCAGGCAGTATTGCAGCAAGAGCACGCACGCTGCCGTGCCACAGGTCTTTGCGCAGCAGCAGCAGCGTCGGCACCTTGCAGCAGCAGCAGCATCGACGCATTGCGGCAACAGCAGCAGGCAGCAGCGTCGGCACCTTGCAGCAGCAGCAACATCGGCGCCTTGCGACAGCCGCAGCAGGCAGCATTGCAGCAACAGCACGCACGCTGCCGCGCCACAGGTTTTTGCGCAACAGCAGCAGCGTCGGCACCTTGCAGCAGCAGCAGCATCGACGCATTGCGGCAACGACAGCAGGCATCAGCGTCGGCACCTTGCAGCAACAGCAGCATCGGTGCCTTGCGGCAACAGCAGCAGGCAGCATTGTAGCTGCAGCCCGCACACTGCAGTGCCACCGTCTTTCGCGCAACAACAGCAGCAGCAGCAGCAGCGACATTGTCAACCTCAGCGGCCGCAGCGGTGGTAGCGGCTGCCCAGCAGCACCATCTCTGCAGCAGTGTTGGAAGTTGCCGCGCTCGCCCCACCGCGGTGGTGCACGCCAAACTGGCTTCCTCAAATGTGCCGGGTGCGGCATCGCGCGGCGAGCACCACGAGGAACGGCTGGCGCGTCAGCCCCCGCCTTCGCCGCCGGCTACGCGACAAAGCTCGGTAAGCCCTCCCTCCCCTGGTGCCTCTGGGGGGATTGAGCAGCCACACAACACCGCTGCTGTGTCGCTGCACTCAACTTGGCGTCAGGACACGGTAGAGCTCGCACGCACCTTCACACGTACCGCGTCCGCCGTGATAGACGCGGCAGCTGCAGCTGCTACCACCTTTGCCGCCGCAGCTAGAGCAGCACGCGCCCCTGCATCAACATCAGCTGGCCACGCCTGAGTCCTACACTGAGACGGCCATTGTAGCTGGACCGTTGGCTATGGCAGCTGCTGACATTGGGACACAGCTTGCAGCAGCTACATCAGCTGTGGCTTCTGCAACAACTTCTGCACCTTCTGCCGTATCCGCTGCAGCTACGGCCATTCGCACCTCCACAGCCGTAGTTGTTGCAGCATCCGCATCTGCACCCTCTGACATCACCACACTCATCACAGTGGCCGTCGTTGCAGCGGCGATCCTTCCTACCGTTGGCGCCGCCTTCACCACAGGCTGCCTGGCACTGATTGTGCCGGTTGCATCTTGCGTCTCTGTGCTCTCCGCTGCAGCTGCTTCCATTGTCCCGCCTGTTCTTGCTCTTTTGTGCAGTCCCTCACACGCCTCGTGAGCTCTACTGGTCTGCATCTCCCTTCTCCTGCCCTCTGTCTCTTTTCTCTGTGGTGGCTTGTCTGTGTGACTTGGGTCGGGCTGTCTTGCAGCACATATCCACCGTGCCTAAGGCATTCCCAGTTTTCCCACGCCCACTGGGGCGGGGGAAACTCTGCCGAAATTTTCTCGGCAGGGCCCATTAGTCGTCACCATGCCTGGTGACGACAAGTCGGTCATAGCAGACCTTCAGCGCCAGCTGGCCCTCACTCGCGACACTCAGCGTGATGCTGAAGAGCGTCTCAAAGTCGCGAATGACAATCGCGCCGCCTTCGCAGATGAGGTGGCTGCGCTTGTGCTCAAGCGGCTGCCTGCTGCCTCTGTCCTGCCCGCTGGCTCCTCTGCCGGCGCCGGTGCCGGTGTCTCTTCCACCCCACCTGGTGCTAACTCTGCTGCCTCTCACGTTGTTGTTACCCCATCTGCTGTCCCTCCTGCCGCAGTCTCCCGCCAGCATGATTTCTTCTCCCAGCCTCCTGTCTTTTCTACTGGACTTGCTTTCTCTTCCTGGGAGACCCGGTTTAGTGCATGGGCTCAGGGAGAACGTCTTTGGGAATACTACTTCCCTGCCACACCTTCCTTCACCCCTGTCGCTGACGAGTCTGCTCGCGCTGTCCGCGCCCTTGTTGCTGCTGCACCCAAGACACTCGTTGACGAGGTTGGCACTTACAATGCTAACCCCGCTGTTCAGCGTCTGGCTGACCCAGTCGGTGCGTACACCATGCTTCGTCGGCGCACGACAATCACAGGTCAGGCGGCACAAAGTGCTCTCACCGTTCAGTTCAACACGCTCTTAATGCGAGCGGACGAGTCGGCCGACGCCTATTGGGCACGCGGGCTCAAGCTACTTCGCGAGCTTGATAAGGCTGCACCAGGTCAGCTGTCAGCTGTGCATACCATGGTCAATGGTTTAATCCCCGAGCTATCCGACCTTCTCCGTGATGTCAAAGCAGACCAGCTGCAGCGTCTTGCCTCCCAGCCTGTACCACCCGATTCCCCTCCAGGCGTTGGTGTCCTCTGGGACTTTGTCGTTGATAGGCTTGCAGCATGGTGGACGAGCCTCCAAAACAAGCGCCTTCATCGCACTACAGTCGCAGGGGTGGCCGCCGTCTCCATTTCCACCTCCACTTCTTCCTCCGCTGCTACATCGGCCTCGTCTCCATCCTCTTCTTCTTCCTCTTCTACCTCTACGGCCACGACCCTTGCCTCCCAAGGTCGTGGACGTGGACGCGGTCGTGGGTAAGGCGAGGGAAAGGGAAAATCAGCTACGTCGTCTCGTGTTCCTGGTGAGGTGGTGTGCTGGAACTGTGGCTCCTCTGAGCATTCCGCTCGCAAGTGCCCTGCACCCCCTGACGACGTCCGCCTCGCCCGCGCCATGCGTGCTCATTGGGTGCACAGCGGCCGGCCCTCCTCTTCTTCCCCCGGAGTCAGCTCCAGCTCCAGCTCCAGTTCTACCTCGTCTGCTAGTTCCTCCCCAGCTCAGGCCTACTCCACCGCCGGTGTCGACGGCGTCCATTCGCCTGTCCTCTACCCTTGGGGCTGGCCGCCGTCTTATGGAGTGCCCGCCTTCGCGGGCCCACCTTCCTCGGCCTACGTTCCTCCTTCGTGGTTCGCCTCTCCCTCGAGCGCGCCTGCTCCATCGTCTGCAGCCTCCGTCGACAGCGAGCGCCAGCTGGAGCAGTCTCTTCTCCAGCGTCTTCACCTTCCTCATCAGGGAGGTGAGAGTGTGTCTTCTTTGGCCAGAGGTCTTGCCTGTCNCCTTCGCGGGCCCACCTTCCTCGGCCTACGTTCCTCCTTCGTGGTTCGCCTCTCCCTCGAGCGCGCCTGCTCCATCGTCTGCAGCCTCCGTCGACAGCGAGCGCCAGCTGGAGCAGTCTCTTCTCCAGCGTCTTCACCTTCGTGATCAGGGAGGTGAGAGTGTGTCTTCTTTGGCCAAAGGTCTTGCCTGTCAGACTGACACCGTCCTTCGCGGGGAACCCCCCGGTCACGTTCTTGGGTTACCATCCTCGTCTGTTCCGTGGGCCGAGCACTGGCAGTCTGTCGTTCTCCCTCGTTGTCTTGCTGCCTGTGCCTCATCCCCGCCCTCTGTCGGCACAGTTGCCACCTGTGGCGTCCTTCCCCATGTCCGTGTCTCCAGTGGCTTCTGGGTCCTCGACTCCGGAGCCACCCATCACATGACCTCTGTTCGGTCTGTTTTTGTCTCCTTGGGTCCTGTTGGCTCTGTTCGCTTTGTGCGCACTGGTTCCGGCCAGCTCCTTCCCGTCCAAGGCGTTGGTGTTGTCCGTTTTGTCGGTCCCGGTGGCGTACTGTTTTTCCCTGACGTTCTGTTCGTGCCTTCGTTGGAACTCAGCCTGCTGTCAGTGACGTCCCTCGACGATCAGGGCATGGATTTCTCCGCTAGTCAGGGCGTGGGCACTGTCCGTCTTTGCTCTTCTGGTCGCGTCGTCTTGCGGGGGGTGAAGTGTGCCAAGCTGTATCGTGTTCCCCTTCATGCCCCCTCTGCACCCACTGTTGGCTTGTCCCTTGCTCACATCGCGCCTTCCCTTTCTCCTGCTGATATCAAGCTCTTGCATCGCCGTCTTGGCCATGTGCACACTGATGCTATCACTACCATGCTCCGCCTTCAACCCGCTGTTGGCTTGTCCCCTTCCACCTTCCCTGCGCCATGCCCTTCTGACTGCCTGGACTGTGCCCAAGGCAAGATGCATCGTTCACCCTTTGCCTCTTCGGACTCCCACTCGATCTCGTTCATGGCAACGTCATGGGGCCTCTTCCCCGTGACTTTCTTGGGGGAGTCGGGCGTTACGTCTTGTGCCATGCTGACGATTTTCCCGTTTTTGTTGGATCTTCGCTCTTCGTCAGAAGAGTGATGTTGCTTCTGTCATCGCATCGTGGCTCGTTCAGGCTGAACGTGCGTGTCAGCGTTCACTACGCGTCTTTTGCAGTGATCGTGGCGGTGAGTTCCTTGGACCCACCGCACGGTTTCTTGAGTCCCAAGGGGTGTGTCTGGAGACCTCGGCTCCCTACACACCTCAGCAAAACGGAGTTTCTGAGCGTTGGAATCGGACCCTTGCCGATGGAGTCCGCACGCTTCTGTCTGAGTTTGAGCTCTCCCCTCTCTTTGCCTTTGAGGCCATGAGCTATATGACCTGGGTGTGGAATCGCATCCCTCACGGTCCTCTTCCCCGCACCGTTACGCCCTTTGAGCGTTGGTACGGCTCTCGTGCTGACCTCCGGCTGCCTCGCGTCTGGGGTAGCATTGCGTCTGTCTGGCTCCCAGAGGACCTTCGCGACAAGAAAATCTCCCCCCGTGGACGTCTATGCCCCTTCTTCGACGTTTCCTCCCAGTCAAAAGCCTGGCGCTTCTGGGACTCAGAGCGCCAGCGCTTCGTTGAGTCCCGGGATGCCTTGTTCTTTGAGTCCGTGTTTCTCCGTGACCTTGATTGTCACTCGTCCACTGCCTCCCTGCTTCCGCTCTCTCGGTTGCGGGGGGAGGTCGGCCCTGCATTCCCATCTGCCCTTGCCGTCCCTGCTGCTGTCCAGTCTCAGCAGCCTTCACCCTCGGAGCGTTCTCCAACTGCCGGCACTGTGACTCCACCACCCTCTGACGCCCCCCCCGTCGGTGTCGTCTAGCTCGCTTGGAGCTCCGTCATCCCCTGTGGTGTCCTCATCTTTCCCTGCTGAGTCCGTCTCTCCCGCACATTCCGCTGCGGCCCAATCCAGTCCACTCACTCCAGTCATGCCCAGTCCACTCAGTGCTCCTCCACGCCCTGTCCCCATCAAACCTTTTGTTCATGGCGGCGGCCTGCGTGCGCTTCCCTCTCGCTCCTCTAGTGCTGTAGCATCCTCTGTTCAACCTTCGCAGACCTCGTCTGGACAGTCCCCAGCGCTGCCTACTGGTATGGACGCCCTGGGCCTAGCCACAG
>SZWC01008669.1:76539-88915 GCA_023375785.1 Penium margaritaceum
TCCTCTGTTCAACCTTCGCAGACCTCGTCTGGACAGTCCCCAGCGCTGCCTACTGGTATGGACGCCCTGGGCCTAGCCACAGGAGTTGTGCATCCCAGCTCTGTCCTTGGGTACACACTGCTCACATCCGAGCACGAACGTGCGCTCGAGGCCGCCATCCTTGGGAGCATGGCCGAATGCAATGCAACAGTTGCCGCCCCGCCGCCATCGCCTGACCCGACCACTGTTCGCCAGGCACGGGTAGCACCCGACTCCCAACAGTGGGAGGCTGCCCTGCGGGACGGGCTGAGAGCCCTGGATGACCATGCCGTATACGAGCTGGTTGATCTCCCACCACGCCGCAAAGCAATTGATGCCCGCTGGGTCTTCCATCATAAGTACAAGCCTAACGGCGAGCTGGACAAGTACAAGGCCCGACTTACAGCAAAGGGGTTTTCTCAAGTCCCCGGTGTTGACTTTGACGAGACTTTTGCTCCCGTCGGACACTACACCACAGCTCGAGCCCTTCTAAGCCTTGTCGCACACCACGACTGGGAGCTCGAGCAGATGGATGTAAACAATGCCTTTCTGTACGGTCGGCTGGATGAGGAGATTTACATGGTGCAACCTCCAGGGTTCTCTGACGGCACCGATCGAGTTTGGAGACTGCGAAAGGCCCTCTATGGCCTCAAGCAATCACCACGGTGCTGGAACCAGGAGATCACCTCCACACTGGAGAAGAGGGGATATCGCCGGAGCACGGTGGATCCCTCCCTCTTTGTCATTCCACGGTCGGCACCCTTTGTTGCCATCCTCGTGTACGTCGATGACCTGCTTATTGCGTCCCCGAGTCGCGAAGCTGTGTCAATTGTGAAGTCCCTACTGCAGTCCACGTACAAGATGAAAGACCTGGGTCCAGCTCGCGTGTTTCTTGGCATGGAGCTTGAGCGTGACCGTGCTCGTTGCGTTCTCCACGTCCACCAGGCCGCGTAGGTCAGGAGCCTGGGGGAGCGCTTTGCCTCCTTGCTTGAGGCTGTCCCCATAGCCTCAACACCGATGATGCCCGCCGGGCAGAGGTTGTTGAAAACTCTGGACGTGTCAAAGCTGGGGGAGATAGTGGACGTGACCAACTACCTGCGAGTCATAGGGTCTCTCATGTACCTTGCCACCACCACCAGAGCAGACGTAGTCTTTGTTGTGAACTTCCTTGCGCAGTTCTCACAGTCGCCACATGCACGGCACATGGAAGCCGCACTACGTGTTGTGCGGTATGTGCTCTCCACTGCCCGAGATGGTCTGTGTTACCGGGTGCAGCCGTCAGTGGTCGTTGATGGGTACACTAGCAGTGATTGGGCGCATGACACGGATGCACGCAATCGCACTGGCTATGTCTTCCTTGTTGGTGGGACTACGATCTCTTGGAAGAGTGGCAAGCAAGGTTGTGTTGCACGCAGCTCCAGTGAGGCAGAGAATGTTGCTCTTCGTTCTGAAACCTGTGAGAGTGTCTGGTTGTGTCGTTTGTTGCAGCATTTGCGTGTTCCCATTCGCTGCATCACCTTGCGTTGCGACAACCAAAGCACAAAGGCTATTGCTGAGCATGATGGAATGCATCACACTCGCACAAAGCATATCAATATGAAGCATCATTTTGTGCGTGAGCGTGTGGCTGCAGGCAATGTTCAGATTGTGTGGGTCGACACCCGACAGCAACGTGTAGACTTCCTCACAAAGGCACTTAGCAACAATGTCTTCAAGGCAGCAATTCACACTGTTGGTCTGTTGTAGCCTCGTGATCCTCCTGGTTGATCTGTTGTGCCAGTGCCTGTGTATAGTCTTGTTTTGTGTCACTTCTCGTGACGTCGGTGTAGTGCCTGTTGTGCCATTGTGCAAGTTGGCCGTGGGTCATGGGGGAGTGTTGGGTTTGTGTCAGTACCACACAGTGACCTCTGGCCTCGTTGCACACTCACCCCACTGACGCAGGTGACTAATTGGAGAGAGGCAACCCCTGCTGGCTGCTGCACCATGGTGACATCACTTCACAGCGAGTCTCACAGCCGGGCATCAGTACAAGTCTCACGGGTCTCTGGCTGGCGTGCACGTGTGCATACACATTTACCTCAGGTTCATACCCTAGCCTGATCTTTGGAATGTTTTCTCTCCAATGACCTAGTTGACAGGTTGCAACTTTTTAGTGATTAGTTTGGTTCAGTTCAGTGAACTTGGGAGAGAGCGTGCGAGATCGAGCTCGCTGCTCGCTCGCTCGCTGCCTCCCCATCCAACGGCCACGACTTCGTCGCATGTTACCCGTCGTTCTCTGTTCGTTGTCCACTCACCTTTTGAACTTCCACGCAAACCTCCATTGCTTGGTGTCTTCCTTGCGCTAGCCCAACTGCTTGCTTGTCTAGCACAGCAGCCTACAAGTAGCAGCAACAGTCGCAACAACAGCAGCAGTAGCGGCAATTGCTGTGCTACATAACGGTAGTAGTGGCGACAGAGTAGTTGCTCACAACAGCAGCAGCGGCGGCAGTAGTAGCAGTAGCGGCGGGTGGCACCATTTGTAGCAGCTGCGCCTATGACTGTAGCAGAAGCAACAGCAGCTGCTGTGTCGCACAACAGCAGCGGCGGCAGCGGCGACTGCAACAACGGCGGGGCATAGCAGTAGTAGCAGCGACGATAGCAGAAAGGCAACAATAGCACCGGTAGTTGATGTACTGTGTAGTAGTAGTAGTAGTAGTGGCGGCTGTAGTGGCGGCGCACAGAAGGATTAGCAATGGCGGCAGCAGCAAGTAGTAGCAGCAACGGCGGCACACAGCAGCAAGCGGCAACAGCAGTGACGGCACACAGGAGCAAGCAACAGAAGCAGTGACGGCGCACAGCGGCAGTAGCAGCGGAAGCAGCAGCAAGCAGCAGCAGCTGTTGCTACATAGAGTATTAGCAACAGGATCGGAAGCAGCAGCACTGACCGTAGTAGTTGCACCCGCCGTCGCAACCCTCTCTGAGGACGGCCCCCTCCCCCTTGGAGGGCCCTCCTCGAGCCCCCACAAAAGGGCCCCCTCAGAAGGGACCTGTCGGCCCCGTTGGCCCCGTCGGCCGACCGACAGAGGGGTGGGCTCAAAGCGGCGGACAGACACCCCCCCTCCCTTTCCTCGGTCGCTCGCTCGCAATGGAGCGAGGGGCCCACGCCCCTCATTTGTTTTCTTTTCCTCGAGCGAGGGGGGATCTGACCCCTCGCCCTTTGCCTTTCCTTTTTTTTGCCTCCTCCCCCTCGTCTCCGGTGGCATTCGAGAAAAGGGGGAGGGGATGCATCTGAGAGCGAGTGGTGACCCGAGTTTAAAAAAAGAGGGAAAAGAAACAAAGAAAAGGGGGAGAAAGAAAAGGGGAGGGAGGCCAACACATCCGACAATAGGGGGCAGTCGAGTAACTCCCCAACAAGGGATCATTCAACAAATAACCAAAGAGTTTAATGACAGAAGAGGAAAGAGAAAAATCAAGGCGTGAGGCAAGAAAGAAAAAAAGCAGTAGCAGCGTTTGTAGTCTTGCCTTCCCAGCTGACTGTGGACAGTCGACGGCGCCGACTTCCATTTCGAGATGTGTCATGGACATCCGTCTTGCTAGGGCCTGTGGACTAGACCCCGCACCTCACCCCGTTAGAGTGACGGCGTATTCGAGTCTTTCCATCTCATAGGGCTGGGTCATCTACCGCTTGGAGCAGCAGCCGCACCTGCAGCCGCCACACCTTTTGTTCTTGGAGCAATTCGCGTTCCATTATTGGGAGCAGCACCAGTAGCCGCAATTGGTCAGACTCCCTTCTCCGGGTGTGCTCTAGTAGTACTGCTCGCCCCGTGTGCATACAGTTGCTGACCCCGCCATCGTGACCTACAGGAGTGACACGATCTACCAGTGTCCTCCTCTCCCGCGGCTTGGTGTTTACCACGGGGAGCAGGTGCCCTCGGCACCTATCCTTCGTCAGGCGTGCGAGATGAGTGTGCAGTCATGGGATCAGGTGTCCTATGCATTCGCCTTCTACTACTATGGTGATGGACGTCATGGTTGGCGTCGATGCTAGCCGCGCCCTCGCGGCTGGCATCCACCTTGGCTTCTGCCTTGTCCGAGCATGCGTCCTCCATAGTATGCGGATATGACAGCATTGGTAGATCCCCTAGCTGGACCTCTGGTAATCATATTCGTCGAGATCCACGGCCTTAGGCGGATGGTGCAGCAGCTTTGTGACTTTGTCATTACTGAGCGTGCTTCTGCTACTAGTTCGTCGACGGCCTCCTTGGTCTCCTCTCCTTCATCTTCTCCTCCTTTCTCATGCAATGATCTCTCTCAGCTCCACTTGTTGATGTTTCCCAATCTGCCACCATCCTTTCACTTCTCCACTCTTCTGCTACCACGACGCCTCCTTGAGATGACCTGTCTTCATGTAGTCGCTCCATTCGTGTGTGCACACAGCGTCGACGTCAGCGCTCTGCATGTCGTACTTGTGCAAGTCTTGACAGATGCTCCACCTCCTCGGCTTTTGTTGTTGTACCTGTCGAGGAGGAATGTGGTCACATCGCATTGCTTGCCGTGACCATAGTAACAGGATCCGCACCGCCGTCGTACCGTGGTGCCCCACCGTCAGCTCAGGCTGACATAGATGATACGATGGCAACACATCACGTGGAGTCTGATCCCAACATGGCGTTCATGGTGGAGTCGTGTATGTCATCGAGCTCGATTTCCACGTCCGTGCTGGATCCAAATCTTCCGTAGTACCAGGTTGCATTAGGAGGAGTGCAGGCCGGTGCCACTCGCGGCTCCGACCGGTGGCGGCCCGGCGGTGGCGTAGGAGTCCTATACGGATCGGGATGTCCCTTGCGGACTTTCGGGGGCGTTGTTGCATGAGACTCACACCAACCCGGTAGCGGTCATAGTGCATGAGCAGAGTGGACTGGCTAGTATTTTAGAGGTTGAGGAATTCTTAAGAGTAGCATTATTGCGGGAGACCACCAGGATATGTGCTGTAGCAGACACAACAGGCTTGACCTTGTCATCGGCATTACCTGAGGACGAGCTTCAGAGTCATGAGTCGCCCATGTTCCCAAAGTCTGTGAGATTCAGTACACACAGTGAAGTAACAATACACATGAGGCATTCAGGCGATGATCCTTCCTCCATCATTGAGCGGGTGACAACGACCAGTCTTCCTAGTGAGATGATGCGTGAGCGCCCATGTTTACTTCGACTTCCGACTTTAGGGGGTTAAGTCGGAGTCGCTAAGTCGATCAAAGTCGACGTCGACGTCGACTTGACTTGACCCCCATTTTTTTTCCCAGGCACTGGGATGACCTCATTTAGGTTCTGGCGTTGGTTTTTTTTTTTTCCAGGCGTTGGTTTTTTTTTCCCGTCATTTCAGATCAGGTCTCGCGTGTGCATTTGTGCTTCAGCACCCGTATGGCCATTTCTGCTGGGGTTCTTACCGATGCGGCAGCCACGCAAGAGGGTGAGATATCTGCCTCGTATGATGGATGGCTGGCTAGGACGGACCCAGCCATGCATCATACGGTTTTGGCGTGTTTCTTGTGTGCATGATGCGTGTAGGTTGTGTGGAAGCAACGTGCCAGCCCCTTGTGACACTTTGCGGCGCTTTTAAACCAATTACAACGCAGCAAACACCTGTGCATTGCATGACATGTCATGCCAACCTGGACGAGGATGGATAGGAGCCACTTTATGCGGTTCCAGTCTGCCTTTGCGTTGGAGGGGAGCTTGAAGTTATCGAGATCATGCAGTGTGACTCCGAGTCAGCGTGGCAAAGATGGCCGGCAGGGCCAGGCAGGCCACCACTAGCACTCCCTCCGCCAGACAGCCGTGTCTGGCTGGAGACTTCCTCATNTTCCAGGCGTTGGTTTTTTTTTTCCCGTCATTTCAGATCAGGTCTCGCGTGTGCATTTGTGCTTCAGCACCCGTATGGCCATTTCTGCTGGGGTTCTTACCGATGCGGCAGCCACGCAAGAGGGTGAGATATCTGCCTCGTATGATGGATGGCTGGCTAGGACGGACCCAGCCATGCATCATACGGTTTTGGCGTGTTTCTTGTGTGCATGATGCGTGTAGGTTGTGTGGAAGCAACGTGCCAGCCCCTTGTGACACTTTGCGGCGCTTTTAAACCAATTACAACGCAGCAAACACCTGTGCATTGCATGACATGTCATGCCAACCTGGACGAGGATGGATAGGAGCCGCTTTATGCGGTTCCAGTCTGCCTTTGCGTAGGAGGGGAGCTTGAAGTTATCGAGATCATGCAGTGTGACTCCGAGTCAGTGTGGCAAAGATGGCCGGCAGGGCCAGGCAGGCCACCACTAGCACTCCCTCCGCCAGACAGCCGTGTCTGGCTGGAGACTTCCTCATCCGTGCACTCAGCAGATTCTTCAGACCCGTCCCTACCGCTGGAGGCTACCCCGGATGGCAGTGTGGGCCTTGCGGAAAAATCGGCTCAGGCGGTTCAGACCGCATGCGAGGTCACTTTGGGGCAGCCGTATCCAACATCGCTAAGTGCAAGGTGGTTCCTGTGGCTACCCGAGCTCTACTCGGTCTCCCCCCTTTGCCACCGCCCCCTGATGGATGGGTGCCCTTTGACGAAACGTTGTACAATGGCCAGGGTGAGCCATGGGGCACAGCTTCCAGCCCAGTGGACTGGGCGAAGCTCGTGTTGGAGCGCAAGCGTCAGGAGCTTCGCGCAGTTCACGGAGCAGCTGCATCCAGCAGCACCCCCAATGGAGCTGACCACTCTCCTGTCGTCCACGAAGCTGTTCCCACTCCAGCAACCATCCCAGCCTCCCTCCATAGCATCACTCCAGATGAAGCTGCATCCCTCAACACAGCGCGCCAAACCCTCATGTCCGAGCACATCGCAAACGCCAACAACGCTGCGTGCCAGAAGACCATCGTCAAGCTAATGGCAAAAAACGCGCTGCCCATCTCCTTCTGCCATGACGACGTGGTTCTGGAGCTGGTCGAGGATGCACGCAAAACCACCCCCAGCTTCAGGCTTCCTTCCAAGGACCGGGTGACCAGGGAGCTCCTTCCTACACTGGACAAAGAGCTGGAGGCACTAGAAGCACCACTTTGCGCTGGCTGGGACATTTTCGGTGTGACACTCGGAGTTGACGAGTGGTCCGACATCCAGATCAGGCCCATTTACTCCGCCATGGCTTCAAACGCGGAGGGAGTGGCCCACCTGTTCTCACGGGATGCCAGCGGGGTCATCAGAAATGCCAACCACGTTGCTGCAGTGATTGACCACGCCATCGTTGAGGTGGGAGCTGAAAAGGTCATCATGGTCATCACCGATAACGCGTCCACAAATAAAAAGGCATACGTTGAGCTCAGGAACAAGTACCCGGCTGTGTTTTTCAGCCACTGTGTGGCACACTCTTTGGATTTGGTGCTGAAGGATGTTGCAAAGACAGAATGGGGAGGCAATCTTATCAACAAGGCTGAGAGAGTCGTGTCATTTTTCAGGAACAAAGACCTTCTCAGGTCTTGGCTGAAGACAGAGGGTGGTTTGGTACTGTTGCCTGCCTGTGCTACCCGGTTTGGATCTGTGCACAAGATGTTTGAGAGATTGCTAGAGCTGCGTGAGGTCCTTGTGAAGATTGTGACCAGCACAAGGTGGACTGACTTTGGCAGTGTCGGGAAGGATGCTGGGTGGCAGGCAAAAAAGAAGGAGGTGCGCAGAATTGTGAAGATGGGGGTGTTCTGGGTGCAGGTCAAGGCCATGGTCAAGGTCATGCTTCCCATTGTGCTTGCCATTTGCAAGGCAGACAGCTCCGGCGGGACTGCAGGGATTGTTTTTTAGACTCTTCTTGACACGACTGAAGCTATCAATGCTTTAGGAGTGTCCCGGGGCAGTCGCCGTGCGAAGTGCAACCCGGAATGGGTGCAGTTTGTTGCAAGGCGGCTGTCCTATCGCTGGACTAATCAAATGTCTTGTCCGGTGTATGCCGCAGCACGTCGTTGCCACCCGCAAGATTTTGGGCACAATTCTGATGGCGACGAGAAGATCGTGGAGGCATGGAACACCGTTGTCATGGCGCTGGTGCCAGATCCTGGAGACCAGGACACCATGGACAAGGAGCTGGAGGCATTTGAAAACGGCCGGGTCACGCTGGAGGAAGAGCCAAGCAAGATGAAGGATGTGCAGCGGGCCACGCAAGCAGTGCAGCAGGTCATAGCGGGTGAGATGCCAGCCTTCAGATGGTATGCCCGCCACATGATGAGCCTTCCCGTCCTCAGAGCATTCGCAATGAGGCTGTTGGCACAGCCTTGCAGCAGCTCCGACACTGAGCGCTGCTTCAGNATTGTGCTTGCCATTCGCAAGGCAGACAGCTCCGGCGGGACTGCAGGGATTGTTTTTGAGACTCTTCTTGACACGACTGAAGCTATCAATGCTTTAGGAGTGTCCCGGGGCAGTCGCCGTGCGAAGTGCAACCCGGAATGGGTGCAGTTTGTTGCAGGGCGGCTGTCCTATCGCTGGACTAATCAAATGTCTTGTCCGGTGTATGCCGCAGCACGTCGTTGCCACCCGCAACATTTTGGGCACAAGTTCGATGGCGACGAGAAGATCGTGGAGGCATGGAACACCGTCGTCATGGCACTGGTGCCAGATCCCGGAGACCAGGACACCATGGACAAGGAGCTGGAGGCATTTGAAAACGGCCGGGTCACGCTGGAGGAAGAGCCAAGCAAGATGAAGGATGTGCAGCGGGCCACGCAAGCAGTGCAGCAGGTCATAGCGGGTGAGATGCCAGCCTTCAGATGGTATGCCCGCCACATGACGAGCCTTCCCGTCCTCAGAGCATTCGCAATGAGGCTGTTGGCACAGCCTTGCAGCAGCTCCGACACTGAGCGCTGCTTCAGCAAGCATGAACTCATCCAAACAGCCAGGCGCAACCGTCTGAAGGTCTCCACCCTAGAACTGCTCGTCCGGACAAACGTCCGGTTGACAAGGATGTATGGGAAGAAGAAGGGGAAGAAACTGACAAGTGACATCAGGAAGGCCATAGAGGAAGAGGCTGAGGGCAGCGACAGCGAGGTTGATGGAGACGTGGAGGACGAGGATGAGGAGGACTTTGTGTGGGATCCCACCATTGCTGATGCCCTAGATCCAGATGATCCGGATGTTCAGGAGATCAGGGAANAAGCATGAACTCATCCAAACAGCCAGGCGCAACCGTCTGAAGGTCTCCACCCTAGAACTGCTCGTCCGGACAAACGTCCGGTTGACAAGGATGTATGGGAAGAAGAAGGGGAAGAAACTGACAAGTGACATCAGGAAGGCCATAGAGGAAGAGGCTGAGGGCAGCGACAGCGAGGTTGATGGAGACGTGGAGGACGAGGATGAGGAGGACTTTGTGTGGGATCCCACCATTGCTGATGCCCTAGATCCAGATGATCCGGATGTTCAGGAGATCAGGGAAGTGGAAGGGGAGAAGGAGGGATTGGACAGCGACAATGAGGATGATGAGGCAGAGGATGAAGAGATTGCTGGAATGGAAGAAGATGGTGGGAATGAGAGCAACGAGGAGGACGGGCAGCAAGGAGATGAAGATGGGGGGCAAGAGGTGTCAAGAGTCTTGAGGGCAGGAGTACGCAAACGCAAAGATGTTGAGGCTGCGGGTACTTCAGCATCAGGTGTTACAGCACCAGGTGCTTCAGCAGCAGGAGCTCCAGCAGCAGGAGCTTCAGCAGCAGGAGCTTCAGCTTCAGGTGCTTCAATAGCAGGTGCTTCAGCGGTAGGAGCTTCAGCAACAGGTGCTTCAGCAGCAGGTGCTTCACCAGAAGGTGCTTCTACAGTAGGGGCAGTAGCTGGTTCTGAAGCAGGCTCTACTGCAAGAGTGACAACATCCACAGGATTAGGGAGGAGGGTTGCTGCTGCGGCCAGGGAACGCCCAAAGAGAGGCCGTAAAGGTCCCTAGGTGACCTGTATCTGATCCTTCACTTTAATTGTGTCTCATGTTTTTCCCTAGTTTGCGTTCATTACGTTGCTCTTACTTAGTTTGGACAAGCAGTGACAGTTCCTTTCCAGCTTCATCGCATCCTTTTCTAGATTGGTTTTTCGTTTAAGTTTTGTGCATCTTCTATGGCAGCAATTACCACCCAAGGGGTTGAGCAGTGCTCCCCAAGCATGCATAGCACAATGGAATGAAAAAATGGAAGTTATAGTTAAGCTGATGTGTTAAGGGATCCAGGAAATGTCTTGTACAAATGCAGGGAAAAATGTTAGTTTTCAAACTGCATAGTTGTCAGTGACAGGCAAATTCTCACAATGATAAGGCCAAATTACACAGTGTAGTACTATCCTAAGCATCAACTTGGCATGGCCAAGTCGACTTGGGTGATTGACTGGCGACTTTCGACTTTCGACTTGACGACTTAGCATCGACTTTGACTTGGCCTGGCAAACATGGGTGAGCGCCAGCTACGCTTGCTTGTTGCCTTGAATGGCGTCGGACCAGTCATCGAGGCAAAATCCTGCACAACCATGTCCAGAACGCTAGCACCTGAGGACAGTGTAGCAGATATGATCATGTGGATGGAGTCACCTTGTCAGTAGGAGTCGAGTTATGCCTTCTTGTGTTCACCTGTTGGTGACTCTGCTAATCACATCGACGCGAAGTGTGCCAGTACCTACACGGATGACATTTCCACATGCTCCATGGACTCTGATGACTCCACCTTCTCCTTCCCTCTCAGCACGCGACCCTCATCTCTTCTCGTCTGACAGACATGAGCTACGGTCGGGATGCGACTCCTTCAGTTGTGTCAGATTATCCAGCATCATAGCACATTACGAGTATGGTTGAGCCTCAGGAGGATACAGCAACACCAACTCCATCGTTTTCAACAATAGAGACATAGATAGAGTTGTACTTGAGAGTTCTACAGTTTGCGTATGCAACATCCAGTGAGACATAGTTGATCCTACGCGAGACAGACATGGACTACCTCCACATGTCTGGGGCAGATTATGCTTACCTACAAGACCGTGTAGTGATGTTGCAGTGGGAGGTGATGGCAGCGCATGAGCGAATGTCCAAGCAGGGGAGTACCAGTACTATCAGCACGAGCTTTCCACTACCAGGATCTCGCACACCCATACTCGGGGAGGATCATGTACCAGCTCCAAGTATGACGGCCGATGGAGACACTGCCACAGAAGAGGTGAGAATGCCTTCAGTTTCTGCCATCCTCGTTCCCATCGACTCCATCATCGCTCCTCTTTCTTCAGCTGCTACCATAACACACCTTCATCCACCCACTTCAGCTGCTCCATCGTCATCTTTGTCCGTGTATGGTGGTCTGGTTTGTCGTTCCAGCCCTCCTCTTGTGGCGGTACACCCCTATACTTCAGGGTGCTCTATCTCGCCTCGGAGGCCAGCTCCGCCACTTCATCCATGCTTGCACGCTGTGCGCCCATTCCCTTTCCTCTGGCATACACAAATGCATTGTGATAGAGCGAAGAGAGGAGAGAGAGTTGGGACCCTTATCACTCACACGAGGATTGGTACACTCCATGTGATGCAGGGGCGACATGAGGAGTCGTAGCCGGAGACACCACTTCGTCTTTGAGGGTGGGGGCAGTCTCGTACGTGACAGGGGGAGCTGTCTCTACGTGATGCTGAGACCACATGATTTATGAGACCCATGATCCGTTCAGCTACGATATCAGCATCTCCATCGAGGACATCGTCGCCACGTTCATCTGCCTAGGGGGAGTGTTGTGTGGACCTCTACCTGACTTGATTTCTTGGGAGATGAATGGCAAGGGGTCCATGCTCTACTATGAGCATAGTACAGCAGCCGGCGTGTGGCTCATGCTACATGTATGCACAGGTGCATGTGGATGGTAGCACTATGGTGGTCGAGACCCGGACACTTCGTGGGTTATACCAGTGTCACGAGGATACCATGTGGTCGTGTGTCTTGGTCTATGGCCATACTGCATGTGGCATGTGCATGCAAGCTGGATTGCTCATAGTGGTCAAGACCCGGACACATGGTGAGTTGCACCCGTGTTGCGAGGAGACCCCCCTATGATTGTGTGTTGGTTGATGATGCTATTGTGGCCGGCATACGGACACCTGTTGGATTTCTCATAGCAGTCGGGACCCAGGCACTGGTACCACCAGTTTCATGAGAGGACCCTCTTCTCATCTGACTTGTGTATGATGTACATGATTCCTCGGATGGTTGAGACCCGGACACATGGTGGGATGTACCAGTGTCGCGAGGAGGCCCTGTGATCTTCATTATCCACTAGGGGGACATCGGGCCTAGCCTCTGTGCTTGGATGGACAGGAATTGTGTGTGTGTGTGTGTGTGTGTGTGTGTGTGTGTGTGTGTGTGT